>JTDE01000208.1:73280-107618 GCA_014338405.1 Paragonimus skrjabini miyazakii | reverse complement strand
GGTATGGGGGTTTGTTATTGTCGAAACTGGTCTAAGCACATTCCACACTTGTCCGTCTTCAACAGGTTGTAAAACTGGTATGCAGATGACCCACACGTAAAACAGCTCATTTTCTCTTTCGGCCTCTGGTGCCGCCATTTCAGATCAACTTAATTACGCGCAAATGATGTCCACGGAATTGGGTGACCAAACGAAGCTTCAGCGAGTAGACAGTGCCACTGAAATAGAGGACCGCATAGGACGACATCTCCAACTACTCTTAAATTTGCGAATTAATGAGACGATAACCTGTGGGTCATCTGCATACCAGTTTTACAACCTGTTGAAGACGGACAAGTGTGGAATGTGCTTAGACCAGTTTCGACAATAACAAACCCCCATACCATAAGTTTGCACCCTGGCTAGTCATTATTCCAACTCCACTAAAACGTAAATTTCAAAAACATTCCATTAAAAATGCTTTTGAATTGATCAGTGACCCAGACAGCATTAATGTTGTCAATGAACCAACGTGCTCTGTAGACGTCCAATCACTTCACAACTGTCTTACCACACGAACCGATTGATTATATTTGTGTGTTCGTCTAAGCGAATCACAGTTCATTATGTCTTCCGGCCGATCTACTGAAGGACACTTTGTTCTTCTACAATGATTATGTCAGTTTACATTTCCCGAGCAGTTCTGCCCTCAAACAGATAGGGTAATCATGAAAGTTCCATCAGGTCCCATGCTAGCAGACATTTTTATACTAAAAACTGAGCATAGGTTAGCTATGCACATAGCAAGGTCGTCATATTGCAAGCGGTACGTCGATGTCATGAATATTCAGCTGATCTAAACGGCTAGTAGCCTGGCCAACATCTAAGCAGATGTCATCTCAATCTGAAGGTTACATGTGAGACAAACTGTCCACCTCAATCAGACATACTCATAAGTCGCCGAGACGATCGCTCACTCAAAAGAGCTGTCTATAGGAAATCCACGTGGTCCATTCAATATTTGAGTTTCAGCAGCTTCACACCAGTGCTACACAAACGATCAATGAAGGATACGTTATTCTCACAAGCAAGACGACTCTGTATAATGGACAAGCTTTCGAGAAACTAGGCCCGAACTCTTCTGTTCTGTAATCAAACAGATAACCCCGGAAGTTTCATAGTATGTCTCAGTATGCAAAATCACCATCTGAAGAACGGAACGTCGTATAAAAATACGGTATACAAAAAGCTGCCCTCTAGTTTTCTCTACATCATCAATCATACAACGCATCGGCTAAGAGATTCAATTAAACGAACATTCATTATAGCCAAACTACATGTACTTGGTCAGACACGGAAGCTGCCAATGCGTTCAATCAAAGGAGGTTAGCCTATCGGTATCATCTCATTTTGTTGTTAGCAGTTTACACCTAACTGCTGACAAGGTTACTTAGGTAGAACTGAGATATTTGATTGCGAGAGTGAACCAACAGTTATTTGAATGGGCGCAGGAATCCGCGTTACTGAAGAACAGCAGTGTTTCATAAACACGTAAACAGCCAGTCTCTGCAGTTGCTAGATACGTCCAGATCTCCAGTCACACTGCTGATACAGTTTGTGCATTCAGAATCCTATTGTTTCGTTCCAATTCAAGGTTCCTGCAGTTTGCCGAAGTGGTCACAACCAATCGACTCAAACCAGCTCTATGTGTTCAGAAACAATTATTTCTGAACATGGCACGTCTCCGAACTTGGTGACCCATTCTGACCTGTTGACTGAGTATCTACTCCAACCCTCTACTTGTTTGCTATAAAAATCCGATTCATATTAATGTGAATTTAGTACTGATGCGTCAATACGAATTGCTTGAATCCACTAAGTATCGTGTTTTAGTTTTTCTTCTTCTTCAAACTTCTGAAAGGACTTAGTCGTTTTATGTTTCTATTCGCGTCATTGAGGACGTGGTTCAATGTAACATATGTGCCCAGGTTCTGTTTCAGTGACAACCTATTTGTCCACGACTAGACAGTTCTGGTGCATCCATTCAGTTGTTGATTTTGTACGACAGGACATATCGGTTGGACGAGTAAACACGTAGGCGGATTATGCTGCTTGGATGAGAGCAGGCTTTACCAAATTAACAACTAATGTAGTTGTTACAACTTACCGGTAGCAATAATCTGGTAGACCCTACCAGACCATTCTGCATATTCCCAAAGATCGCTGATTAGTCGAGGGTTTGGTCAATTTTAAGACGAACATCACTCACATTCCTTTGCATTTAGATAGACCTTCCAGATAGCCTCTTTCGAAAAGACTAGACGATCAGACAACCTAATCATTACTCACAAGCGAAAGTGGTTGAGTATTCAAATTTGATGTGTCGGTCGTGCCTAATGCGAGGTCAATGGCACAGTGGTCAACACGGTTGCCTCAGGAATGCGTGACCGAAGTTCTAATCCAGGTCGTGGCAAATATATGCACTATTGACGAGCTCTAATGAGAACGAAGCTCGAGACTAGTGCTTCTTTTCAAAAGTGGCCGACTGGAAAGTCTATGGGAATGCGACAGCCGCGATTAAGTGTGTGATGTTCAACTTGAAGATATTCTATATGGCTCCAGTCAACCAAGTGGCGAATATTGGTGAGGGCATTGCTACGACAGTAAAAACGGTTCTTACATCTTTGTCCCCGAGTGGTTTACACTTTCTCACCTACACCCACACGGACAGTTGACCCCCATCCCCAGGGGCAAATGCAGCACGTGTTCAGAACTGTAAGGGTGGTTATTGTGATTGATCCTGACCTACTGCATATAATAGGTTGTTAGTGGTTACCTTTAAAATTACGTTAACCCGATGAGAAATTATCGAAGACGTGATCATTTTCTGCCACCCTTAACTAAATGAGAATTTCCACGCTGGTCTCTTTCGCATCAAAACATGGCACTGAGAATATAGATTGTCGGATGTGTTTAAAAAACAGACACAAAGTTCAGCTGTCTTGATTTGGGGCACGACGACCAAGTTGAGTATTCCAATCACGTGCTAGTACCACTAAGCCAAGGCGTTTGTTTTGCTACATAAGTTTGGTGAGCGCCCTTGGCAATGTCTGCAAAATAATGGTGTACATTCGTAGTTTTTCAGTTAAACAGTACAACTGATAACTACAATTAACATGCGTAAACAATGGTCAAAATGATGCCGGCCCGTTGATGTAAAGCGAAAATGCTGGCAAGCACACGTCGGCTTCCTATATCTCGTAGCTGATGCGACTCGGGAGAAGATGGAACTGACAAGCATAACTCCTGCCCTAGTCCACAGGTAGTACTCAAGTCAACATGGTGACTGTCAGTTGACTTTCTGTTGAAATATATGGGCATTACTGAAATTTCTGCAGAAAGACAACTGTCTTTCTGGAATCAACATCCAAAGCCAGCAAACACCGGCCCCAACGATCTTCCGACAGCTGCCTCAGCCATTTTCCGGGAGGAGTATCCCTGAAACGAAACCACATATCTTCAACGTGGTAACAAGGTCATTGTTAGTATAGCAGTGGGAACTGACACATCGAAATTTACGGTGTCAACCAATTAACATAATTTCATTCTTATGAAGTTGAAGATTTTAGCTAATGAATGAATATCTACAGAAAACATGGACTTGTCGGCCCGATAGATTTGATCAAGGTACTTAATTAAACCGAGTGAATCTTTGAGGCTGTATATGTTAACCCACCAATTCTGTACACCAACAACTCAACTCGTCGGATTATTCAGCGTTCCATAGCAATTATGCCGACGCCTCGGAATTTGCTCTCGTCATTAAGTGTGGATCACAATTTCGGAATGTACCCTTCCATAAATACGGTAGGAGAAGGCTCACCCAATCTTTAAAGGACAACGATTTCGGCCTTCGGCAAAAAAAGGTCACATCAATCTATGCGATGAGGTAGTCGCTTTCTGCTAGTAGCATGACAGAAACAAGTATATATTCTTAACAGCCTGGCATACATCCTCTACCTCACTTAGAATTGTTTTCGTTCTTCGCCCCCATCTTTCCGGTCTTGTATACATGCCGGGCTAATGGCATTTGGTAATGAGGTGCTGATACAATTCCGACTTTCTCACCCACACGTTCAGATTTATGAATGCAGCCAACTGTTTCAAGAGATTGTTCATTAAAGGTATATTGAATATGGTCACCAGTGCGGTACCGTTGGCAATGGTAACGGACGACACATGCCGACATCGACACAAAATATGAAAGTTCGCACATCTAACGAAAAAAAAGTTCACCTAACAACCTGTTCATAGTATCTGAGTCTAAAGTGGTCTAAATCGACGTTGGCTGATTTTCACGTAAATGATCCTTATTCATGAAATAAATACTGATCAGTTAAATGGCTCAACTGCAAATGACAATTGCGGTATTGACAATTGAGTGAACGGAAGCCCCTGCCAGTAACATATGGGTTGACGTATATCTTTCAAGCGGTAATATAATGTAGTTTTATGAACAGTACTGAGAAACGAAAACTCAGTCACAAATTCGAGCCAACTTGGTTGTAAAAATCTCAAGCTGGTGTCGCTAAGCCATACGGTAACCATTCAGAGAACATCTTTACTATATAACGACTGGAATTTCAAAAAGCTTAGCATGTTGATAGGATGGATTGTGTATATCCAACCAAGTGCCAGATACATAAGTTAAATATTTTAACTCAAACTAATGGTCATCAGTAACCATGGTATCACGGCTCTATATGCCACCTCGTTGCCCGATGGATCGGGATATTTACCGCAAACATCGTTATACCCGATAGATTTTTTTTAGCGTGGGTTACAAGTATCGTATCCAAAAATAACAATGGGAGCAAAGATCTGCTCAACATTTACATGATAAATCGTCCAAAAAAACAATAGCATAATGACACCAGCAGCGACTCCTAAAACAGAGCGGTGGACCTGGCGCATAAATCATGTAGGTACCATTAGGCCTTCTAAGACGATTGATTGAACGGTTAATTCCATCAGCTATATTGCACGTACATAGTTCAATTTGGCGTTAACGTACGGGGAAATTTTGTTGATAGGGTGGAAGGATACATACCCTCTACTGGCTAGTTGCATGTGAGATAATTAGACGCATTGAATATCATGGCTAGCATAGGCTAGAGTGATTCACGGATGCAAACTGCGATGAGACAGGAAACGAGCAGTCACGCATTTCAGCCAACGCGGTTCTCCCGAACTGGAAAGAAACTGTTGCATGAAACCACTGTGTAGACTAACAAAATGAGATGAATCATAAAAGTATTTAGAAATTTATAGCTAGCAAGCAGAACTTGAAAAAAAACATCAAAACAAAACTGTCGCCAGTCAAGGAAACTTTCAAAAAATATCAAAAAGTCAGATTAAAGAAAACAAGTTCGATATGGAAAATAAAGGGATATGTAAAAGAGATCCGTGTCAAAACGGGAGAATTGTGGGGTGGGACATTAGGAAAATAAACTGATTACCGATGCAGTTCAAAATACGGATTCGCATAACCATTTGGGAAATGGGAAGCAGGCTAGTGCTCTAGAAAACTAACGGAGAATAACAAACGGAAGACAATCAATAGGTGAACATAGTGTAGACGGGAACATCGACAGCTTCCAACTGGGTTCGACCGTCCAAATATTGCAGTTCCATGACAACCACTGCTGCCACTGGGACAGCCTTCGCTTTTTTAACCAATTCCACACCGGCCATCAAGCTCCCACCGGTAGCCAAGAGATCGTCGATCAACACCACGCGATCGTTCGGTCGAAGAGACTCACGTTGTAATTCTAAAGTCGCCTACAACAGCAAGTTTGACAACAACAAAATACGGCTTACGAACAGTACTGGCCTTAGAGGGTAAACAGTCAAGTGTTCATATTTCACTGTTAGTAAAAGTAGGGAAATGTGCATGCAACCTGAGAAAGGCTGTCATTTTTGGAAGACAGGTTACATGTGAATAATCCATCTGTCATAATATCGAAATTTAAACAAACCGTTGGCTGTTGATTACTAATAAATTTAGATGACGTTTTTCTTAAACTTCATGCACCTGAATACTCACTTGTGATACGCAATTCAGACTGGTCCAGTGAACAGGAAAAAAGCTCACATCTGCGCACGCGCGTTAACACGCCTCAAAAACAGTTGTTTTACAAGATTCACGTTATTCCGATTCAAATAAGAGATACCCGACTAGAAATGCCACCTCAGTGTTAGCCTTCCTGACAGTAAGCGTGTCCATCTCACATGAGGAACTTCAATGAATTACCTATAGCTTTTAGCCTTTATGGATGAGTTTAGAGATCTGTCACTGTAGTACTGAACCCACCTATTGCTAACGGTGCGATAAACCTAAACCGTACACCAACGAACCCTTAAATAAGAACGGACAAGGTGTTTTGTTGCACCCAACTCACGTAGCTCATACATACAGGTTCGTGAATAAAACATGCCAAGGGTCAGTTGTTGCCGGTTAACCTTTCTGGACCCGACAAGAAAAACGACACGGCTCATTCCTGTAACTGGTTGTGATTTTATGCATGTGCACTTCCCTTTCGGCGTAATTCGTCTACGAAACTCTCGGCGAATAACACCCATTCTTTGACCAACACACATTCGTGCAAGTCCGTCACATGTGTTACCGTGCAGTCTGGCCACATATCACATTCCGAATGCCGCACATATTTGGACAGAAAGTGGCGTAATAATAAAATATACGCGACATTCAGTAAGAAATCATCCTGAAAAAGACCGTTTTCGTTGAACGACCCCTGTCGGTTGATCAGAGCACCATCAACTCGAAACATACGGTTGTTTCGGAGGAACAATAATAATAAATGGTTTGGCAGCGAGTCTTTGTAACTCAAACTATCCTCGGCCTGATCCAGAAAGACTCACACCCACCATGTTACGGCACACATCCGGACGGAATCACCAATACCCTACACTGTAGGAATTCCCATGTGATTGTTAAGTCGCTAATCTGTGGGCTACTACAGGCATACTGGTCCATCCAGTTTTATGTGACAAAATCACAATTCGTCACTTCGTTTTACACTGAATCGTCGTTTTGTCTTTAGTGGCCAGCACACAGAACTCGAAAAAACTGCACTGAATCGAGTGAAACGACGACTCAGTGAAGGTCACGAAACGGCTAGTACTGAAAAGCAAGTAAAGACAAACTGATTTTATCACACTGAGCGACCGATTACTTATTTGGTGCATACGTGAAGAAATGGAAAATCGGGAACATTACTCATTTTTGTCACAGCCTAGAGTCAACTAATTGATGCTAACTGTTCCTGTTCACTTTTTCTAACAGCTTACAGGAAAATTATCAGAAAAAACCAAAAGCTCACATAACCTAGGTAAACAAGAGCCCAGCTAGACCGCAAATAACTTGGTAATCATATACATATCACATGCCAATCGTTGAGACAGGCCGGGGGACGAAACAGCACTGAGTATAGATGTAAATTTACACAAAAACTTGAAACTGAAAAAAAGCATCCGACCTGAAACAAATGGTTTGTCTTCCACCATGAGATTTTGATATAGTTCTAACCAGTTTCTTGATATTCGTGTACTAACGTTCAAGTAAACAACCGACGAAAAGTGTCCAGCCTTTACAACACATGGCGTTTGTTACCATGTCACATAAACAGAATTTGGACGTAACCATCCTGCCCGAAACGAGAAAGACTAATAACAATCCAACCTTCAAATAAACAACCGAGCAGTAGAGTTCATCATTAGGCTGACTAACCAGTGACATAACAAGGATTAGTGGAAAAGGATGTTGGTTGGAGGAAAAGAGACAAACTGGTTATTGGTTTCATGGTTGATCCCTCAAGTTCATCACCATTCGGTGTAAACTAACCAAACTCTGTGTAAAATTGGCAAGAAACGAATCGGAATCAGAAAAGGTTACAACTACATCGTCCACGCCTTCATAGATCGTAGGCTGTTTCAACTTCAATAAACCAACAAGTAATCATGTTTGTTGGTATGATGTTCATTTGCTGAAGTGTGTTTTGTTTGTCTAATCGCAGGTTGTTGATTTGCCAAACTCCGTGACTGTCCGGATTCAAGGTGTAACAAGTCCAGTACTTTTATCCGTAACTTACAATTTCATTTGTTTTCTACACTTCTGTTCTACACCTCAGTCCATGCTGTAAAGTTGTCATATTCGGTTAATTGAGACGATGGACCCTTTAATGACGAACAACTGAAGCTAATTCATCTGTCTACTACTTGTCTAACGTACTTATTGGTTTCGTCATGAACTACAACCTTCTGCTCAATGCTGTATTGTCGCATCAATGACATTTTTATATTGGCTGCAAAAGCACTTTATTTTCTAACGATGCACGAAGCATTGCCGGTTTCTAAAGGCTATCTCATGTTTCCTATTGACCCTCCAAACAATTCCGTTATTTAATGAGCAGATCACCCTTTGTCAAACTCGTCTCACATTAGTGTAAAGGCGAAACTGTCCTTAGTATGTCGTTCTTACACATTGATTGCCTTCGGTTCGAGTGTCGCAGTAGTTTTGACTGCGTTGGTTACACCGTTTAGCGATCATGACATTCCGCATTATTCAGCCTACTGGTTCTGCATAGATGAGGTTCTCACAAGCGATCACAAGTGAGGTTTGTTATATCTATTTTGTGCATTATCGTTCAACTTAATGTCATACTAAACTACTGTAATCACCGTCGTTTCCAACCGTTGATATTCGGACAGGTTGACTTATTAGTCACCCAGGGTACTTGGCGTTAGTCATTCGTTTTATCGACATCGACCCGTCGCTCGCACTGGACAGTGAGATATGGTCCTACCAACAATACTTTAACCACCGAGTCCGAGGTTGTACAGAAGCGACCCTTGGTTTTGAGAGAAGCTTCTGAAAATGCCTGTATCAAACAGATTGATCGTGTGGGTAATGCGACGGACTGTGGATGAGCAGCTGGGAAATTTTAAGGATCACGACTGACAATTCAGGTAGCGAAAATGCAATCTACCATGGCCTGGTCACGTATCCCGTATACCAACAGATCGCTTTCCTCACCGTCTATTGTTTAATGTAGCTGCTGATGATTAGGAAGAATTTCAGAAAGATCAAGCGTTGCCTATCAAATTGGAAAACGCGCTGAGACCCACATCGGTGGTTGGGAATGCTCTCGGATATGGCCGTGCTACAGGCAGTTGTGAGCATGTATCCCTAAGATTCGTCATGGTTTTCCACCGCTGACTGTTTTAGACGATTCTATTTACCCGGTAACCTATCATCCTGTGGCATATTCTCGAGATCAACGGCAGCCCGAGCTATTTTACTGTCGGTAAGACTCAATGTTGAATAAGTGTAGGTAGATTTGTCGTGCCCTCTGATAGCTGTTGGGGTATGTAGCTCGGCCGAAATAGTACTTGGCATGTACAATACACTAGGGAGCCCAGGGTTAATGTTTGTTTGAATATGTTAATTGGCTGCTACCGTCCAACAGTATACAGTCCACGAATACGCAGCGAAACTGAGAACATAGGAGAATGTTTACAGAGACTATCAACCTCAGGGGTTTGTATAAACCAAGACACCGATGAGGCTTCCTTAGGCGGAACACAAACTTTTTCACTATGTACCACACAGAAGGGACTTCCACGGAGAATACAAGGCCATGGATAAAAAGGATGCAATCGGGCTGCCTTGGGTGACCCCAAACCTGTTGTTTGGCCAAATAAAAAACCTTCAGGCGGATAAAGCCATTTGATGCGACAAGAAGAATCCTTGGTTATGCGGGCTTGAACTTGAAGATGTCTCCGCTGAACAGTTCATGGTTTTGAGGAGGTTCAAATGCACTATAAAACCTGAAACAGTAATGACAGGAAAGGTCTCGTTAGTTTGTTGGAAAGCTATCATTAATAACATTATTGCGAACCGGATATCCGTTGTTAATAGTCCAGGAAATTGCGTCATTAGTAGTCAGGTTCCTGCAAAATGAACCGATAACCCAGTGACAGTGTGCTTAGTTAAATCTATTGGAAACAAAGAAAGCCTTGAAAGTTATCACTACACAAAATAAGAACGTCTTAGAAAACCAAGGATGTTCACCAGCGGGACAGTACTTACAGTGCCATATTCCAAGTCATAGGTAGTTGAATAGCAGTCACCAGGGAGTTTACCAGCCTTGCGTGCCGGAACAAACGCGCAACCCAAACGAACGGCCAACGAAGGACCAAACAGAAAGCCACGGGCATCCAAACCAACAATCGCATCGATCTGATCAGGGAATGTGATGTAAATAACCTATCCAGAGGCCAATTTACCTTTGAAATTGCCGAGATGTTTTCATAGATTAAAAGATACAGCTCGGTGAGCAGGTGTTCTGTCAATTTTGGATTTTTAAACACACCAAAAATATCTCTTGAAAGTAATAACAACGGGTGTTATTTAACTATACCTGAACAAAATACCCTTTTTTGGGAAGTCTGGGAAGGTGGCAATCGCTGACTCAATTTCCTTCCGCCTTTTTAGCCGTTCGGATGATCCCGTCGACATGTATGTTCAGTTTTATGTGTACAGTCGTAGTTTCGGCACAATCTGCAATGAGACAGAAATTCATCTATATCATGGAACAGGAGTGATTGCAGTTGCCTCAGTGTATCTATATCTAGTAAATATCAATGAAACAAGCTTCCAGTATCTTGCTTGTGTTTGATGTGAAAAAACATGCGCCTGTTGCGTTCTGTGCTGACACAGAAAACATAGTAGTATAACCTTCTTGTTATCATGCATAAAGCCTTTAGCAACTTGACAGTACCCTGAGGAAAGTGAAAACAATATGAAGGTCCGAAAACATAGGAGGAAAAGATAGATCCCACTAAACAAAACTTCGGAAAAATCAGCAGAATGGGAGGAGCTCTTCTACTAGGCGGGAGCGGCCTTCCATAGGATCGATACTGTCTGAAAAATGGGACGGGACGCCAACTAATCATATTCTGCAAATGCGCTTTGCTTGGTATAGGCTGTTTTTTTCGAAACATTTATCAAAGGTACGACCGTATGTACATACATCAGCTCATTTTGCGCCTTACAGATATTCCCGAGAACATGGAAATCTCAGCGAATGATGCACAGGGTAGAGTCCCAAGGTATCCAGATTCATTTCTTTTATCTTATTTGCTATCAGGAGGACGTCTGTTGACCTGAAAGATAACCAATGAAAACAAGGTGTAGCATCGCTCTTGAGGGTTACAACAAGTATCAAGAATAGAGTGGAATTATGCAGCCAACTATGTTCTAAACAAATGGGAATCCGACAACGCTTTACAAAGACATATAGACGTCCAGCTAACGACCTCAGAGGGAGGGCAGTTCAAATGGACGGCAAACCTATAACGAAAAGAAATGTTTTCCGGGGAAGGTGCGCTGAAGTTTATAAAGCCTCCTTTCATGTCCCCATTGACCAGCACCAGCCACTACGATGGAGAACTGTTATGGAGAGGGCTTAAACTAAAGAAGAGACGTGCGATAATTAAATCGCAACACAGTAATCGAAACTGAAGTGGATATAGATCAAGAATTTCAAATCCAGACTCACATATTTCTTAAGCCCGACCACTTCGGTAGTCACACAGAGAACACGCTCAACAGCTAGTATTTCTTCAAGCCATCGTGCACGATTTTAAGAGCATACTCAAGTAGAAGTCTTGCGCAAACGTTTTTTTTGTTAAAGCGAAGAAAGTCAGTTGAATTAGCTCGAGAGTAGAAAACACCCTTTTAGCAGCCACCTCGTGATGGTGGGTGAGAGATGAGACAGACGAAATCTAGGTGCTTACAGATTTCTTCAGATCGATTTCGTTATGTCCGTTGTGCTGAGTGCGCTGTGAATCACGAGTTCATTACTAGAGTCCTCACCGAGTACCATGTGTACGCAGTTACCGCTAGTTGGGAGGAGACTCCAATAATCCGACCAGTGCTTAATCGCGTCAATTAGGAATTTGGACTAAACTGGAATAGCTAACATTCCTGACTTTTAAGTCGCCAGTGTAGGAAACAGCGTCACTGGAAATGCTGACCACAAGTTTGTTGAATTAAACAGGAAATAATAGAGGACTAAGCATTAAGAACTCTCACAGAAACCAAAGGGGGAAACAAAAGGTCTGATCCATTTTTAACTTTAAAAGTTTCACCATAAAGAAAAGAAACAGTCCAACGAAGATTTTCCTATTGGATGTCATAAGCTTTGTTTATTTAGTGATTGAAACGCGGGTGGGAAGCCGATAGTCCAAGTTCCCCCGGTCGGTACGATTCTTCTTCTAGAAGCACACGGGCGTCAGCTATTCTGAAATGTAATCATGGAAAACTGGTGTGGTACCGCTTTTTCTAGACAAAGCGTCAATGCAGGAGAAGAGGTAAGGCTTCATAGTCCACTTACTACTTCTACCAAGCAGATAAACGTCTAGCAAGGCCTTAAATTACCTCCTAGAACAAGCATTAACGACAACTGACGAAAAGCTATTTCAACGGACAACTACCCTGTGACAAAAAATTCTGTATAACAAGTGTTTGAGGTTTTTTAAAAAAACTTTATTGTGACCCCATTGGACCTGCGAGAGCAAAGTTTCCGTTAGTCTTCCAGAAAACAGTAAGAACGAGGTCTTCTCTGAACCTTCAGTATTTTAGAGAGTAAAAATCAAGTATTTCGAGTCAAGACTCGTACGAAACTTTCCGGAGACTTACAACGGTTTTTGTCGCAGCTTGCTGTACACGCCCGATCGCGTCGTTTTTTAGGCCGAAATAAACAATTGATTCGGAATATTCAAACAATGGTCGAACGTAAACTCTGTAGAATTTAAAAAGCATTCATGTAAATTCAAGGAAACGCTCGGTATATAATGTCTAGAACAGCGAATCCTTTTTTGGCTGCTGTTTCGCGATGGAACAAGAAGGATAAAATGGAAGATAGCCACATGCACACGTTTTTTTCAACTCACCTTGACAACACGCAATTGTGTACAGTGTGTTAAGAACAGATTGTCAGAACCGCCACCAAGAGACATATGTACGCACTTATCGTCGCTGATGGGAAGACGCCATTCCAGTGACCATTACTTGACTGCATCGAGGTCAACTTGCAGTGTTTGGATCATGGGAGATCCAGATTCTCAAGTCATCCGCGTAGAGAAGAGAGTGACTGAAAATTCTCTCCTGTAAATCATTGATAAAAATTAAAAATAGTAGTGGATCAAGGACAGATTCGTGTGGCACACCCGGTGAGATTTGCGAGGGAGAAGAGATCAGAGCCAGCCTTAATAGAACAGGTCCTATCATTAAGGAACGAGACGATCCAGTGGTGAATATCCCTCTGCTGCAGTACGCTCACACTTTCTGTAGAAGTGGGCCGTGTTATACTCGGTCAAACACATTAGCAAAGTGGAGAAAAATGGTGACTGATAGGACCATGATCTTCAGCATCCGTTAAGCTGTCTATAAAAAGCAGCAGGTTTGCAGGACATATTCGGTAAAAATCGGTACAGAGATGATAGAATTGTCTAAAAGTTGTTTTAAGATGGCTCGTTTAGGAAGACGTAAGGTTTTGCACAGAACACTCGTTAGGCTGATTGGTCAATAACTGACAGGAGTGTCGATCACCCGAATCAAGAATAGGGATGACGGTAGCCTCCTTCCCCTATTTGGGAAAGATATCAGTAAAAAGAGTCGGAATAAGTCACGAAATGGTATGGTAGGTGCTGAAGACGCTTCCTTCAGTATTCATGGATGAATCTGGTCCAGGCCCGTTGAACTAAAAGAGTTAGGCTAGGAAAGTAAACCCTTAGCATCGTGCATTAAGAATTCTGCATATAAAAGAGGCTGCTTAAATATTCGTAAGGATAGACACTGAGAAGGTGATGAGCAACAGTTCTAAACGGCGGCGTGCTGATCCCTGAATAATTTAGCAACGACGTTGAGTTCGGAGGTGATTTCACCGTTCAACTGCTAAGAGGATAGGGCTGGAGGTGGCTGATATCGAAGGGGACCATGTGGGACTAGGTGAAAGGCTAGGCATCCGAGATGAGATACTTGACTTTGATCTCCATCAGGTTATCCATGAAGATAAGCACCTTTGTGAAGCGTGGCCGGCTAGGAAAGAAGGCATGCCGAGCAGAGGAAAGGTAATCCCTCAATAAGTGTTTGAGGGTGATGCGTTTTAATAAACGCTCCATTATCTGGCGTGGGTTGTTAATAGAGTTGACTGGTCGACAGCCAGTAGGGTACCGCCAGCCTTGAAGATAGGTGTGGCCGTGGAACCTTTCCATGCAACAAGAAGAATGCCAAATCGGAGCTTCTATTTAAACAAATTACAAGAAGTTACGTAGAACTAATAGCTGATTCTTTGGGAATCTTGAGGTGGATCTTGTCTGGACCCATCGTACTACATGAATCAACCCAGAATGAGGGGTCTTCTACATCTAGAATGAAAAAGTCAACAGTAAGGAAGTGGTTAGCGGAAGTTGCATATAGACAATATTAAGAGGCATTTCGGAGACGAAACAGTACAGACCAATGAGTAGGGCTCCTTGGATATCTTAACAACTGCGGAGTCTGTCGTCGATCGATCGTAGAAAGGAAGCTGAAGGCTTGCTTCCTCAGTTGGCGAATATGCTTGAATAAGAATTGCTTGTCTGCGCGAGCTCCCAATGAAACCTTCTTGTTATGACCCATGTCCCCTATAGCCATGATTGCCTTCTTCTACCTGTGTACCCCTACTCTATGACATGATTTTCTCTCTACCCCATCTCGTCAACCCTGTGCACTCTGTGGGATAATCATGTGTCCTCACCCCATTGGTTCGCACTCGCAATAAATGTGCAGTATACGTCGGAAAAACATTTTCTCCCGAACCCAAAGCATGAGCCTGGATACTGTTGACCTGTCGATGTTGTTTCAGGAGCATTTTGGTAGTGTCGTGTCACTACGGCAATTCCAAAATTTGGACGCACTCAGTGCGGACCTTGAACGGTTCGAAGTTCGATCCGACTCTTCATACTGCATCCAAACAAAAGTAGAGTACAGCTTTTACGCTCATCCTTCGGTGTTCGAGAGAGCAGGATGTTCTTCGCACTTCGACGTCAACCGTAACATAAACGGAGACTTTCGCATCACAAAATTGACCAAGCTGCACAATCATCGTTGCAGCATCATTAATGCATAATACGAAGCAACAGGACGTATCATCGCTGAAGAAGTCGAGGAAATCCGGCCGTGGCTGCTCAACGGCACTGTTTCCTTCAACATTACACAACACATCCGCCAGCATTTCGAAAAGATAACGACGAGGAATGTGCACAATCTACGCCCCCGATTGGTTACCTAAGTCGTGTGCATGCTCAAGTGAACATAACTAGTAAGTGCTATTTCAACGCAGATGAGCAAAATCGTCTAACGCACTTTGCGTCCTTGAGTAGTGAACAGACAGAACTGTCGGCGCTACCGCGAGGTTAACAGGATATGTGCCAAGTATGAGTTGTAGAGAACGATACAGCTAGTTCGTTTCAGTTGCTGTTGGTGCTAACGGAGTTGATTTGCCCGTGTGTTTCGGTTGGCTAGCAAATGAAACGACAGTAGCCATCGTCTTATTTTTCCAGCAATTCATTATCTTCGTGGGACCAGTAGAGACAAGGACCATGAGTATGGACGACAGTGCGGCCATACAAACAGCAACTGCACAAGAGCTGCCCCACGCCCATCAACTTCTGTGCCGAGTGCACGTTATGAGGAACGTACGTGACCGGATCTCCAGTCTGATTGTCAACAAGTGGTTCATGATTGCTTTGCTTACGTGTAACCGGCGGAGGTACGCTGCAGCATTGGCCATTATGCGGAACACCAATTCTTCGTACAAGAAGGATTAACTGATGATCAAGCTCACTAATAGATCCGAAAAGTGGAGAAACGGCCACAGCCCGAAAGTCCCCACATTTGGCAGGCGGAACAACTTCGTTGAAGCGCATCATCACTCAATAGAACGGTACAATCTAAACGCCTAGATTAGAATTTTGCAGGCTATCGAGCGCACAACGATAATCGTCGACCAGATCACCAACGGCCGCTAGGCACTGCTCGTCTTTGCATGCCGCTCATACCCACATATAACTAAACGTGCAGATTATGTCGAGTTGAGTAGTCGACTGGTCCCAAAGGCGGTGCGGTTAATGTCGGAGAACTGCTTCTTTGACAACACTCACGCGTACAACGTAAATTCAATGAACTGGAAGTGCAACTATCCATTTGCAGTGGAGTACCTACTGCCAAGCACGCATTCCCTGCATGTAGACAAGTCGTTCGGCGGTCACGTTGAAAAGTTCCCTGTTATTCCCCGATGGACCGGACAGTTCAATAGAATTTTGGAAACTCCGGCTTTGAACTACGATGTTCCTAGAAAAACGTAGATCAAATCATCCGGGTAATTGCGAACGCGCGCTGGTGAACACTGTAAACAAACAATGCGTGTCCACAATTGCCCCACCTGACAGGATGGTGGTCAATTGCCCACCCTTCAGTCTGGCTTCCGTAACCCGGACAGTTTGTAGGGAGGATATGACGTCGAGTTTGTTTATCTGGAGACCTACAAAGACAATGAGACAAGCTCACCTAAGAGGATGATGGGGCCACATCGTCACTATCACCAGAAAGAGACTGGATAATTCTTACGTGATGATCGTACACAACTGGTTGGAACAAAAATACCCAGGCGATGTGTAATATGCCGAATGGTACCAAGAAAAGCCTACCAGTTCGAAACGAAGCTGGAAATCCGGACATGAGGCCAGAGCAAAACAGCATAGCCTTTTTGAATCAAAGAATGGCTAAAAACAGCTCATCTCTGAGAGCAATAAAAGATGTTCCAATTCACCAGTCAATTACTAATGTTACCAATATTTGAAACTATCATCATCCTGGGCGCAATTCAACCAAGTTCAGATGCTTAATCTACATTCCAATTCATTTCTATTCACCTCACTAGTCGACTATTAGTTTCCACTATTTCCACCTATCAATCACAATGTGCTTTTTTTCTATTCCGTTCCTAACTGCTTTCCTTTCTCTTACGAAACTGTTTCAACTGTTTAAAGTGAATCTTCAACAACCGTAGCTTCCGTTTTTATGGCTTTCTTTGTTATTTAAAAAAAATCAATTTCACTTTGATTAAGATGTCTGTAAATCGTAAACGATTGGCTGAACTGTTCGTTCGAGTTTCTGCATACAACTTCAAAACCAGGACTTGCCGAAGGCCTACGTGTTGACGTCCTGATACTGCCGTGGTTTAGAGACTGACCAGACTGCGTTTCCTGTCGAGGAGGTGCGTTCAAGTAGTGATCTAGGGACGGGAATAAAAAAGAAATGACAAATCCTAGTTGACTTGAAGGCAAATCTAAGATCGTACTGCAAATCGGTACAGGGTAGGGAAAAGGTTGTTCGAACATTTGTCTTGCTCCCTCTTGAATACATCTACGCTTGAGGCTCCAAAATCTTCGCGGGCAATTTATTCCACGAGTTGACTACCCGGTTTATGAAAAGGTTAAACCGAACAGCCAACCTTGACCTTGTTTTCTCGATTGTGAATGACCGCTCAAACCTCGGTCTTGTCGCATCACAAACAAACGTGTTAGAAGATTTGTGCCAGTGTGACGGTAACTTAGTACACTTCGATAAGGTCCCCTTTTTCCCTCCGTCATTCGAGCGAGAATACGTCCAATGATCTTAGTGCGTCTTGGTAGTTTAAACTTTTCATACCCCTTACCATGCACGCAGCGTGATTTCATACTTTTTCCAGGGACGGCAATGCCATTTTTGACATACGGTGACCAAGCTTGGGCACAATATTCCAAATGGAGGTGAACTATGGCCAAGTACAGCGAAATGAACACCGCTGGACATGGGTTAGCGACCACGAGTTTCCGTCGATATAACGCTTGTTTCGCTTTTGTCGCAGTCGCCGCACACTGAGAGCAGGGAGTAAACGTAACAATGACTCAAACACCCAAGTCACTCGTTTGCTGTCTTGTTGCTAGTTTGATTGTTTGTCCATTTACATCCCCTAGATACCTGAGGGTCGACTGAGAGCGTGAGAGAGAACACAGCTTTTTAAGACGTTCAGCGATAAGCTGCCCTTTAGTGTTTCCTCGCAAATTTTCAAAATGTCCTTCTGAAGAGAATCCGAGTGCGACGCACTTCTAACCAGCTTTATTTCGTCTGCATATAGGTAACATGGACCGACTAGGTTGTCGGTCAAGTCATTTATGTACACCGGAAAGAGCAGAGGGGCGCGGATTGAACATTGAGGTACGCCAACCAACGGAGAACCTTCATCTGACAGTACTCTCGCCTTATACGACCTTCCAGCTAGAAACATGTGGATCTACCTACAGATCGCAGCGGATATTCCACCTCCACAAATTTTAACTCAATAGTCTGTAGTTGGCAGAATCGATCACTTCTCCTCTATCCAGCTTCTTTGTGATGGTATCTAAAAGCGTCAGCAGATTGATAAGACAAGATCTACCCTTTAAAAACCCGTGTTGAGGAGCACTTGGAAATTCCTGTGCACAGAGGAATCTGCAGATCCTCTCTGGTAGTGTTCAAAAGAATTGCTGACGACACTAGTCGGGCTTACTGGTTAGTAATTTCCGATAACCGATTGACTGCTAACTGTGAAGAAGGGAATTATGATGGCATCCTTCTAGTCTCTCACGACCACACCCGCATTCAATATGATATTTAACATATTAGCAAAAGGAGACGCCAGCGAACTGGTCAGAAGTTTTAGGATGGCCAGACGAATGTTGTCCGATCCTGCAAACTTTGTGTTGTTTAACAGGGATACCGCTCGCTCAACTCTACGGGGCGTAATGTCCTCACCCACCATGGCTGCACTCTTTGAGTTAGAGAGGTTCAGGTACTCAACCATCCGAGCTACAAACACTTCGAACTGTACCATAAACGCGTCCGCTATGTTCCTGTCAGTCGATATGGTCTCTTCGTTATAGGAAAGTGTGGTCCCAATTTCCTTTCCTAAGGAGGATCTGGATTGGGCAAAACCACAAAACTCCTTAGGGTTATGTTTAATGTCACGTGCGATGTTGAACTTGTACACCAGGCAAGCATTCTTTGCTACCTTAACTGCTTCATCTCGAACTCTTTCGTATACCATATAGCTTCTAAACCTCTTTCACCAAGTATGACTTTCAGGCCATATGCTTAGGCTGGAACGTCCTCTTGACCCTCGGGCGAACCCATGGCTTCCAACCCCAACCAACTAGTTTCTGAGGGAACCTCATTTCTGTAAGAGCCCGGAGGTTGTCAGTATAGTTTGCTTACAAACTATCGACGCGCCCTGTGGAGAATGATGAATTCCAAGTCATTCGGACAGCTTTTATTATCAGTTTCCTATGTACAATTCGACGAGAAAGATGCGCTTTGTGTGCCGGTTTTAACGACAGAGAACATTTGAGCGAGAAATAAATCGTCTTGTGATAGTTCTTTCAGAGCGGTGCTACAGGCGATACGTTTGTGGCGTAACTGCCGTGAGGAGTTATGATTAAGTCTAGCTATCTGACCACTTCGGAGTCTTGTGTTCACTCCAACATGTGATGCTAATGTGAAATCGCTGACAATTAAACTATTTGTGATCAAAGCCTTTAACACTAAAAGATCCCGATGGCCAGTTTAATTTAAGTGCATTAAGATCTCCCGGAACGAGCAGGCGATGGCCTGATTGGCAAACCATCTGGAGTGATTTCAACAATGCATCGTCCTTCTCTGATGTCGTTCTGGGACTTCGATATACCCTAAAGACTATCAATGAGGCGTTGACACGAAGGCTGGCAGTGGTTTAAATACCCACGTAACTGTAGTCAGTCCACGGGTTCACAAAGAGCACCACCTTCATCGGCATTGTCACGATCACTACGATACGATTTGTGCCGGCTGTGCATTCCGGAGCTTCTAGTACCCCTGATTGTTATAAGTGGTCAACTTGGGCACTCACAGAACGCCCTGTTTTTCACTAAGGACCATGTGAAATAATCCGACAGCGTTATGACTCGTGCAGTCAATGATAACGAAGAATGAATAGCGCACGAGTATACAAATCACGACCAAGTAGCTTAGAACACAACGATATCTGAAAGCCCCAGAAAAACAGACATGTTGCAATACGTTAACATTTCATCATCATTAATCGCAGGAGTAAAACACCAGGTATATACGTCATACGCATGAGAACAAACAGGGACTAGACTCACCTACAAGCAAACCAAGTATTATGTAATCACGACGATGGCGACCCGACCGGTTTCCCCAACCGCTTTTGTGCATATAACGTCGTCTGGTAAGTTGAAATAAGCACTGCTTCGCAGAAAGCCAGTAATTTTGGGTTTCCATTAATCAACAGTGTAGTTTAAAGGGAAAATTTGGTGACCTGTTGTCATGATTTGTTTAACAACCGATGACGTTGGATTTCGAGCAGTCAGTTCATTAAGTCGAGACTCATGCGTCACCAGCGATTCCAACTAGTTCGGGATGTGTTCGACGATTCGCTCTGATAACTATCGATCTGTCCTGCTTGTGTAAACGTTACCGAAACTGCAAATGAACTGGTACGCAACATGAAAGACAGGAGAGTTTGACAAACTACTTTCGCGATTGCGGAGGACTGGTCCTCTGGTTCTTTGAACTAAACGCAACTGCGCAGCCGCATACGTTTAAGCCAGAGCGGACTTCAGTTTATGTTTTATGTAGTTGGCTGGATGGTCACTTTGGAATGACAAGAATAGGAAAACGTCCTCCTTTCGAGCTGTAAGTATAGCTTCAATGCACCGTACTATGGGACTTGATGAATTTACCGGGGTAACTATTTTATATATTGCCTTACAATCTCTTTTGTCTGCAGTTTGTCAGAGGCACGCTTGTCAGTGGTACAAATACGCCTGCTCGAAATCCAACGTCATCGGTTGCTAAACATATCATGACGACAGGCCACCAAATTTTCCCAGTAATTTCATTCAATATACTGTTGATTAATCGAAACCCAAAATTACTGGCTTTCTGTGAGGCGGTGCTGATTCCAACTTACCAGACGACGTTATGTGCACAAAAGCGGTTGGGTTAACCAGCCGGGTCGCCATCGTCGTGATTACACAATACTTGGTGCACTTGTAGGTGAGTCTAGTCCGTTTGTCCTTATGCATATGACGTATATAACTGATGTTTTACGTCTGCGACTGATGAAAGTAAACGAAATGTTAACAAACAACATCCCCCATGCTTTAGTAAAAGCAATACAGCAGGCCAGCGTCCGCCTATATATGTAACATGCAAGCCGGCTGTTGTTTCTCTGATTTTCCGTCAAACCTGCGGACCAACCATGGGGTATTGTGGAGACACCGGGGGAAAATTTCTTCCGAAGTAGGGGATTCCAGCGACAGTCCTATAAAAGGAAACAACAAGAAACAAGCATGAGCCAGAGGCCCGGTAAGCCATGCACCCGACTTACACAAACGTAAACTAAGACGGCACCGGCAACACAGCAGCCCGCCCTGTTACACAATTCAAGTTCAACTGTGCGCGCTTGTTGGTTTTGACCGCACGTTACACAACAACACAGAAGGACGATGCTGTAGCATTCAAGCCGGCTGTTTTTACTCGGGTTGTCCGTTACACTTTCGGACCAACTTTGGGGCAATATGGAGACACCAGGGGACAGCGTTCTTCCGAAGTAGGGGTTCCAACAAGTCCTGCAAAAGGAAACAACAAGAAACAAACATGAGCCAAAGGCCCAGTAAGCCATGCACACGACTTACACAAACAATAACTAAAACGGCGCCGACAACACAGCAGCACGCTCCGTCACCAATTCAAATTCAACTAGTGCGCGCCTGCTGGTTTCGGTCGCACATTACAATGCGTTACACGCGTTACACAACAAGGTCAAGGTCAATCTATGGTGCGTTAGAATCACAAGCTTTCCATACTTTTAGGTCATCAGTATAGAGAAGAGCGTAGTTGCCAAAAATGAGATCGAGAAGTTCATTGAAGTATATCAGAAACGACAGTGGACGAAGTACGGATCCTTGAGGACATCTAGCGGACTTTTTTTCGGCGATTCAGCGATTGATACACGGGTTAGAGGCAAAGGCCCAGGGGTCCCGGATTCAGTCGGTTTTTCTTGTTCAGTGTCAAGCGGGCGTCTGCTGATCTGAAAGGCATTCATTGAAAACAGGGTGTAACACCGCTCTTGGGAGTTCCAGTAAATATCAAAAAATAAACTAAGATAACGTGCATAGAAGGATTTTTGGAAAACGAGAGTCAAGTAATGTTTTAAAGCGATCGCTAGAAGCGCTACTGACGACCTCAGCAGGAAGACTGTTCCATAAGTCAACAACCCTGTAGGAAAAAACTGCTGCCTAAGAAAGATGTGAGGACGAAGCTTGAAAAGCTGCTTTTTATGTCCTCGCCGGCTGTCATCATTCGCTACAGTGAAGAACTGATCAACAAGGCCTACTCTAAAGAGGAAGTGTGTGAAAATTAAATCACCGCGGAGCCGTCGAAATTCAAGTGGGTATCGATCAAGAATTTCAAGTCGAGACTCGTACGCGACATTACTGAGACCTGTGACTAGTTTGGTAGCCACGCGCTGGATACGCCTAATAGCTAAGATGTCTTTCTTCAAACCGGTATAAACGACCTGATTAGCATACTCGCGGAGCGGCCTTGTATGAACCCGGTAAAGCGTCTGGAAGCTTTCTTGTCTGTACGGGGGAAAGTGCGCTTAATCATCCTAAGAGCGGCAAATCCTTTCTTCGCGGCCATCTCGTGGTGATGAGCGAAAGATAAGTTAGACGACAGCCAGATGCCCAGATCTTTCTTCAGATCGATTTTCATGATATCTACTGTGCCGACTGCACTATGAGTCACGAAGGTGTTGCCAGAATCTCCACCGAGTGACATATGTGCGCACTTACTGTCATTTAGTGGGAGACTCCAATCGTCCGACCAACGCTTAATCGCGTCAAGATCAATCTGTAGTGCACTGGGATCAGTGGCATTCCAGATTTTTAACTCGTCGGCATATAGGAGGGCGTTGCTGGAAATGTTGTCCGGAAGGTCATTTATATAGATCAGAAATAACAGAGGACCTAGCACTGACCCTTGAGGAACTCCTGCAGAAATGAAAGAGGGAGATGAAAGATGCGATTCAGTTTTAACTCTACACGTTCTGTTATCGAGGAAAGAAACAATCCAGCGAAAAACCTCTCCTTGAATACCATAAGCTTCCAGTTTGTGTTTCAGGGGGCCGTGTCCGACACGGTCGAAAGCCTTGGCAGAGTCCATTGTCTCTGGCCTCCGTCAGACTGTCCATGAAAACATGCATACAAGTTACGCATCACCGATGAGGAAAGAAGCCATGTTAGGTAAAGGAAAAAAGATGGTTTAGTGAAAAATGGCTGAGGATGACACGCTTTAATAAGCGCCACATTATCTTACACAGAATACTAATAAGGCTGATCGGCCGATAGCTAGCCGGACAGTGCCGATCACTCGTTTTAAATATGGACGTGACCGTCGCCTCCTTAAATGTCTTACGGAGAATGCCAGTCCAGAGTGTCTGTTCAAATAGCTTATAAAAGGGTCCTGCCAGACTGGCGACCACTTCTTTGAGACTTCTGGGATGGATCTTGTCAGGACCCATTGCACCGTATGAAACCACCTTAAATAGAAGGGCCCTCAGCATCCAGTCTAGGAAACTCGGCGGTAACGAGTGATTGCGGGAAATTCCGCGGCTGAAGGATATGGTGCCAGTCCGGCGGTGCGACTCTGTAGACTGCCGTGTAATATTCCTCAAATAACTCGGCCACAACTAGGGAGTCAGATGAGGTCTCCCCGTCGGGCAGTCGCAAGGAAAAAGTCGAAGGTTTATTCTTTCTTAGTCGTCACATAAGCTTAAATAAGAAATTTTTTGTTTGCGTGAGCTTTGAGGTGGACCTTTTCTTGTGTGAGCTTGATGTGCTCACGGATTTCCCGTCTACACCTATTTTGAACGATGTGGAACACCCGTAGGTCCTCCGAGTTTCTCGTAAGCTTATGCTTCGCGAATAAATGGGAATGAGCATCAAGGAGACGACGTAATCTGCACGGAATAGGTGGCAGATAAGAGAAGGTACACAGTCTGCGCGGCACAAATAAGTCATCCGCCCTCTTAATCGCGCTTTGAAGTGCGCATCAGTTCTGGTCCACGGAGCCATAATCCAGAAGCAGTGAACCTAGGTAGCTCCTCAGGCGATTAAAACCAGCTTGATTGAAGTTTCAAACTATGGAATTCTTTACCGGTTGCTGTAGCCAGTAATAGATAAGATCAAAGGTGAGCATACAGTAATCACTGTGTCCAAGTACCGGTTTGATGATCACTCTGTCTACTAGGTGACCCTCATTAGTAATGTCTAGGTCGAGTAAAGAGGGAATCCGACCAGGATGATGCCGCGTCGGGGCGTTGACATGCTGTGTTCACGCTCTTCGACGTACCAACGTCGATAAGGAAGTCGAGAATCCGCTTTCACATTCCTGATGATAAACTGAGGTCCAGTTTATCTTGGTAGCATTGAAGTCGCACATAATAAGCAGATGAGTGAAGTGTTGTAGTCCTAGAAAGTTATCTAGGTTCATAAGAAGAGTGTCATCGTCGGAGATGTCGGATGAGAAAGAACGGTAATTGACCCCCACAAGGAGTGAGTTTGGGTTACGGAATGCCAGTCGAAGCAACAGAGCAATATACTTGTCAAAGGACTGAAATCCATTGACAACTGTGGGTGTTGGGAGGTGCTAGTGAAGGACAACCGCAGAACCTCTCATTTTCCCTCGGGCGGAGTCAACTCAGTAAACTGAATACTCCGGGACACTCAGTTCACCGTAACTGATATCACCTGTAAGCCAGATCTCCGTGAAAGCAGATATGTGCGGTTGTGTGCCATGAATTATCTATCTGATTTCCTGTCATTTATTGAACAAACTCAGACAGTTCGTATACATGCACTTAAGAGCTACGTCCCCACATGACTTGGCGAGAAGAGATATAAGAGTGCGAGGAAAAATTTGGAAAAGAAGTCTAGAATTGAAGATGGTGGTGGGATTGGACTCGATCTGTGCTGCCGAGTAGCTCTGTTGGCCCTCTCGTCAGACTGCGGATGCGACGTCACCGCATGTGCATAAGTCAGTTTTCTTACAGGACGCTTGATCCGCATTCTTGGTGGCGCAGCTTTCGGCCCCTGCACCCGTGCTAAATTCGCCCTTTTCGAAGGGTGTTTGGGGTTTTTCGCCCACGGAAAAGTTGACTTTTTGTCTTCCGAAAGCCGTGTTAAAAGAGGGGGCAACGTGTGCTGTTTAATGAGGCTACAAATAGAAATACCCTGTGGGACGGACAAACAAAATACTTTTTGAGTCAGAGGTGGCGTCCCCAGCATGCCCCTATCGTTCCGAATCCTAGGAAGAAAGAATTTTTTACGGAGCCTATCGGTAGTTTTTGACTCAGGTAACTCGGGAGGCGACCTTGGTACGATGTCTTCAACAGTGGTGCACATGCTTGAGGAGTCAGTCGTTGGGATGGCGATTGCGGAGGCGGCATCCTTGCTTTTCTCCACTGGCACATAGGTCGGAGTGGGTACTATTGGAGCAGAAACTACGACTTTAGTCTCAAGCTGTAGTTTCTGGTCTGCCATGATTAGTAACTTGGTTTTCCTCCGATATTCACGTCTCGCTCTCTCGTGCCGAGAGCGATCAAAAGACACGCCTTTCAAGTCGGCATTGGCGTATTTTGAACCCGCCGTTTTCCCACCACAGTCTCAGGGCTAAGCATGGCTGGCAAGGTTACCGGAAGGCCCAGTGACCTTTTGGTTATCTTAGCGCGTAACCTGGTTGCCAGTACAAGGTTGGCAACGTCCGGGGGGAATGAAGAAGTTAGGACTAATTTACCAAGCTCGGTTGGAGAGGTCGCTGGAGGGGAATCACCTCCACAAAGCAACTCTCTTATCTCTAAGAGCTCTCTCTTTCATACTGGCTGCCTCCTCTATCCGCGCCGTGGATAGGACAACTGCCTTCCTGGCGGCTGCAACCCCAGGGAGGCTGACCACCATGTACCCATTCAAAGACTGAAGTTCCAGCTTCATTTCTGTTGAAGTCTGCTGGTACTCCTCCAGCCTAATCTCCATGGAAGAAATGGAAGGGCAGACTGTGCCAGGCAAAGTAACGCATTTACTGCCGCAGGTTTTCTGCGTTGCTGCACTTTTCGTGGAGCGCGCGTGAACATTCATCGGCAAAGCGACGCCTTGACTTTCACTGAATCTGCAGCTCATGCATGTAAAGTTCAGAGCTGGACAGGCAAGATATTTGTACTGGTGTTCATTCATTTGAAGCTATACAACCTTTGGCACTGGTAGCACTGCATGCCGTTTTGTACGGACATTATGCACCTATAACGGCCGCAAACGCCGACCACCTCAGCGAGTGTTTGTTGAGTCCCAGTACTACTAGATATGACCCGGGTCATTGTCATAAGCAACAAGCAATGTGCGATATAGAACGGGTACAGAACCAGATACAATGGAACCCAAAAAGTATAATCAATATGTTATTCAGTGACGAATGACAGTAAACGTATGCAGTTGTTCGATGCTCAGGGCACCAGTAAGACAGAAATATCAGTAGACAGTGACAGCAAGAGAATTCAAATCATATTTCGACTTACCCGCCAGGTGACGTTGGGGAAGGGGAATGGAAAAGTCAGATTTTCCAAAATTTCCGTTTCCAAGATAGATTGCAGCTTAGCGGAGAAACTCTCCTCGAATGTCATGAGCTTCCAGCTTATGTACACGAAAACAGTGTGGGACATGGTCAAAGGCTTTGGCAAAATAGATCTGTTTTCAGCTTCTTTATACCAGTTTCGTTTGACCGCATCTGAAAAATGGAACTGTAATCTGGCCACCGCATCTCCATAAGGACAATTTGCTATTGAAGATGGGACGACGTCGAGCCACTAAGGCAGTCCAGGGTCCGATAACTTGACCACATGAGGAAAGGCTGAAATCTTTAAGCATGTAATCCATAGAGTACCTTCGGCTTAAGGGTGACTTGGTATTAACCCCATTGATTGCGCTGTCCCCAGATCATCCTTGCCGCCTGATGCTCAACATAGAGAGTAACGTGAAATTGAGGGGCCACATCCTAAAACTAGATGTCCAACATAGCAGACTACAATGCAGACAGCTTTTCTCATCGTGCATTTGCAAGGCTTTGAATGGTCTACTGGATCATTTTGTTTCCGCTACCTCTGTACCAATGTTCGTGGCTCGCCTTGACCAGCATCTGTTGCATTAGTTCAGACACTGCACCCCCTTTCCCCATTTCGGCCCGTTGATGGGGACCTTAAGATTCTACACATCGAGATACGGAACTCTCAAAAGCCCCAGCTTCCCACTTCCACTTGCAACCCACTGAACCCACTGAAGGTACTATCTAAGGTGTGGCCGTTGTCTTTTGACGCTGTCAGGCCATCCAAACAAGCTAACATATTGGTTATGCATGACTGGTCGGGAAGAAAGCCATATTGAGCGGAGAGGAAAGGGTTATTTGACAAAAATAGCTTAAAAATGGTGTATTTTAAAAGACTCTCTGTTGTCTTGCGTGGGATACTGGTGAGGCTGATCAGCCGATCAATAGCAGGAGAGTTACGGCCGACTGGCTTGAACATTGGCGTGACAATGGCTTCTTTCTATCATCGTCATCATAGACAGCAATACATCATTGGTTCACACGGATGCTTAACTGCACTCAACCAGGAAGAGTAAAAAGGAAAACTTATGTAGGATGAGAGAGTAAGAAAAGAAGGGGACGTGAAAGGACTTAAATACTGAAAATAGGTACGTCCATATTCAAACGTCAAAAATCAGGGTGCCTACACCTCACAAACGAATGACCAAGCTGTAAGTGAAAGTAAGGCGTCATCGGTAAGACAGCTTTCTTACGGCTTTCACTCGCCGCCTCACTAAATGCACTCGCTCCAAAGACAACTCGGCCAACCGACAACATTCATGCCACTGAGCTCAGTTAGCCGCCATCTCACCCAACGTCTTTAGTCACCGACTCTGTGAGTCGTGAGGATCCTCAACCGGGAGATGAACCCGATCTACATTGACCAACCCCTTCGCGAACGATTTCATATATATACGCCAGGTCATCATCTGTCTACCTCGCACCTTGCGCCAATCGGCAGCAGCGTCGGCAAATAGTGCTCGGTGTGGCAGACGTCTGGCGGGAATTCTTAGTACATCACTCAGCCATCTACGCCTGTGAAAATGTAATGATTGAACAAAAAATCTTCTCTGACAGTGACCACCAAATGCTCGCCTCCCAACTTCTCCGTTGCTTACTCGTTGGTGCCACCTGACAAGAGCGATTGAACGCAGACATCGGTGGTCAAATACCTGAAGATAATTCACGTCTTCTCTGAGCGGCCAGGTTTTTCTGCCGTAAATTGACACAGCTCCTGATGTCGTCTTATATACGCGATCCCTAAGACTCATTGAAATATCTCCCTGTCGTCAGTGATGCCCCAGTTTAGTGAACACCGCTCTAGCCTTAGAGATGCGGGCACCTATTTCATTCCCCGCCCCGCGGCCATCGCTGCTGCAGCTTTCCAGGTATACAAACCAGTTAGCAACCTTCAAGGTTTCATTATCTAACAATAAATCTACGTAATCGCAGTAATTTTTTACAGGAGCACTGCATTTTAATGCTGCAAAGCGCATTCCGAAGTGTTTAGCAGAACTCAACATAGCGGTTGGCGTTGTTTGGGCTGCTTAGAAAGTGTCAAAAAGCATCACTTGTCGTCAGTACAATGACGATCAGTCAGCCTCTCTCCAGGTAAAAGGTCAACGCCGGTGTCTTGCGGGTGCCACAGACAGTCGTCTACTATCTCGTGCATCACAAAATTAAACAAAAATGGCGAAAGAGGACAGTGTCGACGTACGTTGCTCATAGTGCTGAAACTGTCGAGCGGTTCACCGTAAATCCTAACCTGAGCTGACATATGGAAATAACGCGCCGACAGTATGTTCACATACTTGGTCGGTACACCTCTGCGTTTAAGCGTCTTCAAAACTGTGGATCAATCCGCCGAATCAAACGCGCCTTTATAATCGAGGAATACGGCTATTGTTGGCCAGCAGTGTACACGACGCTGCTCCAGAATTTGACGAAGAGTGAAAATGTTAAATATACATCCCCGCTTAAGGCGAAAACTTGCCTGTACTTCTATAATGTTTAACTCCCGAACTACAGTGAGTCAACGCAGTAGAATGGATGCCAGAACCGCAGAAAGGACTGGGGTCAAACTAAGTCCCCTATGGTTTTCGCAAGAGCTCCTGATACCTTTCTTGAGAATGGGAACTATTATTGCGTGACACGGGCATGGAGTGGTGATTTCTGTCGTCCACACAAGTTGAAACGGCGGAGTCGAAGCATCAATTAACGTATCCCAAGAAGTACCGGCCTGAATTGTCTTTTAAAACAGATTATGCAGGGGCGCCGCCAAACCGAGGACCACTTTTTGAGTATCCGTGGGTGGATCGCACTTGGCCTCATTTCACTATAAGGACTGATCTTAAGCAAGGGATCCTGTACTGAAGTCTGCTGTCAAGAGTGGGAATTGGAAGTATCTCCCCGGGAGAATCAGGTGCTGGTTTGCCGGAGCCACAGTGTGGAATGCTGGATAGTATTCTCTGAAAATTTGATCATCACTTGAGGGTTGAAGATGATTCCCGCGTCAGAAAGCTGCAAGGAAAACGCTGAGATCTCAGTGTTTCTCTGACAGCGCATATACTAAGATAGAAAGTTCCACAATCATCCGTTTCGAGGGATTCGGCTTGAAGGTAGTTCAAAAGGGAAAACGGTCCTTTTGGCGCGAATCCTCATTGTTAAATATTTTTGGAAATTTTAAAATCGGAATTTCAGACAAAGTACTCACAGTACATCAATTGTAAATAAACAGCGTTAGTGAAAAACTTGAAATGCATCAAATAAGTGCCAAAAGTACTGGGTTGGTGTTGAAAAATATTTCGAACATTTTCGCGCTGGCTCACTTCTTCAATTCTTATAAATACGATCATTGCAATTTTCGTGATGAAGTACGCCATACTATGGCCTGAGAGTGCTTGATTTTGCGGCGTTTTAAAGATATGGTCGTAGTGGAATTATACGACCGTACAATGTTGGCATTGCACTTCAGCAAGAACACTAACACAGTTGATAGTGAAACATGTATGACGACATTTCCAGCTTCCTTATTTATACGGTATTTATACTATTTCTCCTTGTTTGCAAGATTTCAGGTAGATACTGGTCGAGGAAACGTTGCTCTTTGAAGTGGTTGGAAATGACGCTATCATATGGTTGTTTCTATCTTCGGTGTATATGGAACGACGTAAGAAAAAGGTATCATGTCACACCCTATCATCGGGAATTTTCGGAAATAAATTTCATTCATTCTACTGTATTGTTTCCAACTAGATTGAGGTCAAGTGGCATTCATATGAAGTATTATACGGAAACAGATGAACTCATGCTGCCTGCCGATCACTGGGAGGTATACATCTCAGCCAGTCACACCATAAATTTTAAAACGACAAGTATCTTTCGAAGTGCAGAGAAATATACTAATCAATATGACAGTCAACGGAATCAAAGATGATGATTACTATGTACCCCAGCGCTTCAAATACACGTTTTTCATCACATCCCGCATGTGTTCGTTCTCCAAATTGTTCATGGTAGAAGTCGTTCGGAAGGAGTAGCCATTAGTATGAACATATACTGCACACCCAGACGTTATTCATAGCTTAAGTAGATCAGGTTGGACTAATCACCAATGTGAACGTATGCTGCGTAGTCAGGCTTTCTTTGATGGGCCAGGTCAGAGGGATTGTGCCAGCGATTTCATTCTTTGAATAGATCAGAATCAACAACGTTTGATAATTAATGCAAGTATGTTGTACTATATACAACTCTTCTGTGTGATATAAGGTGGGGAACAGTTTGACGAGTTGGTTCGTGGGATTTCCTTTTCCGGGTATATCTCTGAAGTGGTACTTGGCAAGCATATTGATTTCTACACTGCCGAAATACTGAAAGTGTAATATATATACTGCAACCGGCTTACTCGGACATGTATTCAGTAGTTGCTTTTTATACAACTCATTAAACTGGGAAACTCTGAGGTTGAAATTTATTATTTTGTGCGTGTTTAACTTCTAGACTTCCAAGGTTTACTGCAGCTTTTCCGGGATTGTCTGAACACGCATCGTCATCATGTCGGGATGTAGGTCGTTTAGGTTCCTGAGGCCTCCGAAATCACTAAGAGGTATAACCATTTTTTGTCATTTCATATTTATCGTTCGAAACACATTGTGAGTATGCAGTATACGTTAACACTAACAACTGTATCAACTTGATTCAACTGTGCTATGTATAAGGTCTGAGTATGCAGTATAGGTTCAAAATATATATATATATATATACACCGAAGATAGAAACAATCATATGATAGCGTCATTTCCAACCACTTCAAAGAGCAACGTTTCCTCGACCAGTATCTACCTGAAATCTTGCAAACAAGGAGAAATAGTATAAATACCGTATAAATAAGGAAGCTGGAAATGTCGTCATACATGTTTCACTATCAACTGTGTTAGTGTTCTTGCTGAAGTGCAATGCCAACATTGTACGGTCGTATAATTCCACTACGACCATATCTTTAAAACGCCGCAAAATCAAGCACTCTCAGGCCATAGTATGGCGTACTTCATCACGAAAATTGCAATGATCGTATTTATAAGAATTGAAGAAGTGAGCCAGCGCGAAAATGTTCGAAATATTTTTCAACACCAACCCAGTACTTTTGGCACTTATTTGATGCATTTCAAGTTTTTCACTAACGCTGTTTATTTACAATTGATGTACTGTGAGTACTTTGTCTGAAATTCCGATTTTAAAATTTCCAAAAATATTTAACAATGAGGATTCGCGCCAAAAGGACCGTTTTCCCTTTTGAACTACCTTCAAGCCGAATCCCTCGAAACGGATAATAGCGATGAGTTCTATTTTCTCCGGCTGTCATTGAACGTTTTGATTGTGTCTATTGCGTGTGTTAGTAGAATCCCGACTCACACCTATTTCGCAGGGTGCACAACGCTCCTACTTCCTTTGACATGCTCGGCAGCTCCTGCTCAAAGAATAGACAAGAACGTAATCAAGAAGTCGTGTTATATTTTGTCAAAGCGGGACATGAGAGGACCTCCATGGCTTGTGGGGACCAAATGCCTGGCCAGCTTTGTGAGTGGTGCCTTTAAATTACGGTATTTTGAATTCACCGAGTCAGCTACGATGCTCAGTGTGACTGAGAATATCTTTAGTGCGCTAAAATTCAGTTTACGGGAAGTTCGGAAGGAGGTCTTTGTTATAGTATTTTGGAACAAGTAACAAGTAAGATCGAAAACTTGTAGGAAGTGGTCATCACGCCCCAGTGGTAATTTGATGACTACTCTATCCACCACGTGAGCTTCATTAATGACAACCAGGTCGTGCAATGAAAGTGTCTGTCCTGGACGGTGTCTTGTGAGTTGTTCAACATGCTGTGTCCAGGCATTCTCACGGATCAACATTACAAAAGATTTTGAAAATCCGTTATAAGAGTCTTCATCAAAAGTTGCGTTTGAGTGAGTTGAAGTCGCCTATAATAAAAAGATGGGAGATACGTTGTGTAAATGACAGACGGTCCACAGCGGCAAGAATTGCCTCGCCGTCGGATGTGCTGCACGATAGCAAACGGTAAATAACATCGACAAAGAGCGTGTCACGACTACGAAGCTGAAGTTTGAACCAGAGCGTGTTACATTTCTCTAGGGGGGTAAATCCACATATGACAATTGGCACCGGGGATTTCTGGTTTCGGAAGAGAGCACAGCCTTCCATGCTCTCAAGGAAGAAGTCTGTTTGGTGTAGTGAGCACCCTTGAACAAGCAGTTCTGTGGAAATAAGAATACGGGGGCAGTTATCGTGGACCAACTGTCTGATTTAAGATAGTTCGTTCAAAAGGCCCAGACAGTTAGCGTACATGCACTTGGGGGCTACCTCCTTTTTTGGATGGGTGCAAAAGGAGACGGAAGAGCGCAGAGAAGAACTTCAGAAAGCAGTCCTAGTAGCGGGGGTGTGCGTAGACGGCGGCAGTGTTTTGTGAACCATTTTGTAGGATAGCGGTCGTTTCATCACAACGTCAGTGTATGTGAGCTTCCCTGTGTGTCGTTTCATCTGCTTTTTTAGTTCACATTCAATGACTGTTTTACAACCCTGGTAGAAAAAGGGGAAAAACAAATGCAAAGACCGCGAGCAGTATTTCGATCAGAAACGAACGCAACGGTATCGCAAAACGGCACGAAAATCAGAGCGTAAGCATCGGAAAGCAACTCTGGCAAATTATAACCCCCAACAAGCAAGAGAGGAGACGGCTACATACGAGCTGTACTTGCTGCCGAATCTGAAGGAAGAACAATGGTGTATAGCAGATATATTTATAGGTTTTCAGCGGCCTTGATTCCAGGCCACAGAACGGACCAATCAGATGTGAGCGCGAAACTCGAATTTTCGAAAATGTTGGCGAACATTTGAATTCTCGAGAAGAAAAGATTAATTTTCCTCAGCAAATGAAACGAATTCTTGGGAGAGGGCCCTCTATCCCAACACCACCCTTGTTGAGCATTATTGGTATCGCCGGTAACGGGGATCGTGCTTCATTGGACAGTTAGGCTTACGTTTGCGGTCCATCCACCGCCTTGGTTATACGGCTGTCAGCTCTGCGCTTGATCTACAGTTTGTGGTTGTTGAGGTAACCGTCGCAGGAATTTGTTCTGTTGGGCTCCTGATTTCAAAGGGGAACTTAGCAGGGGTGCAGAGGTCACAAGTATCGACACCAAGAATGCTGGTCAGGCGTCCTGTAAGAAAACTGACTTATGCACATGTGGTGACGTCGCATCCGCAGTCTGACGAGAGGGCCAACAGAACCACTCGGCAGCTCAGACCGAGTCCAACTCCACCACCACCACCTTCAATTCTAGGTCTTCTTTCCCAAGTTTTTCCTCGCACTCTCCTATCTCTTTTTTCGCAAAGTCATGTGGGGACGTAGCTCTTAAGTGCATGTATACGAACTGTCTGAGTTT
>JTDE01000208.1:36539-66638 GCA_014338405.1 Paragonimus skrjabini miyazakii | reverse complement strand
TGCACGTTATCTTAGTTTATTTTTTGATATTTACTGTAACTCCCAAGAGCGGTGCTACACCCTGTTTTCACTGAATGCCTTTCAGATCAACATACGCCCGCTTGACATTGAACAAGAAAAACCGACTGGATCCGGGACCATTGGGCCTCTGCCTCTAACCCGTGTATCAATCGCTGAATCGCTGAATCGCTGACTCAAAGGTGTGGACCAGTAGGTCCGACGGCAGTCGATTTCGATCCTGTCTGGTGTTTTAGGAATGGCGTGGGCGAAGTTGGTTTCGGTGGCGCACCCAGATGTCACCTTTAACGTTAACACCGTAAAAGACCGTGCCGTTCCCATGCCTGATTGTTGCCGCCATTCAGTGAGGGCGACCTGGACGATAGTCCATTGTATAGACTAGACCGCCGACGGCAGATCACCATCGGGAGTGCTGTTGCTTGTTTTCCGGGAGTTTTTCCACTGGAACCATCGGGTCAAATTTTGCACTCAGCTTGCAGCCCATCAGAGCTTCTCCTGGTGACAGTCCACTGCGGCTTCCAACGTTGTTTCTGAACATTGTAAATTTTACACTTTATTACAGTTCCATGAGTGCCTGTAGAGCCACATGGAAGACGTCGGTGTTACTCACGTTCGTGGGATGGGCCATAGTTTGGGACCATTTCTGAAATACGTTAAAGCAAGGTGGCATGGAACCCTGAAAACCGTCTTGAGTTAATATCGCTGTACGAAGTAAGTAGGACGCGAGTGTGCATGAAGCAGTGTGCGTTGAGTTTAATGAGTTAGTATTTTTCGCTTTTTACACGTTAGTTCTCGCGACACATGTTGCAAATCACCGTTTCATGTGGTCCAAAGAAAGGCCTGGTTGGTTGTGAGATCCTTCGAGTTGTGTCAATTCCATGTATGTGACACCGTTCTTGGGCATGTTATTGGGTAACATTCGTTTATCATGCTCGTTAACATATCATTTCTTTTCGTGATCGGTGTTTCTGTCACCGAATTGTTGCAGGAGACAGTGAGCAAACGTAGGTTGTACGGTTACACACTCGATGCTGTAGGTTCAAACGCGACCGGGATATCATCGACTGGACTGATGAGTTTACGGATTATTTGCTGTGTAAATGGCTTTACGTTAAGCCCACGTAGGCCAATCGTGAACAAAACGATATGCACTCCGGTAACCGCATCAATAATTGAATGGAGAATGCCAACGGACGGATAAAGAAAAGGACGCACCCGGGAGATTGCCTAGCCACTGCTATTCAAAAATGCCGTATGTACTCAAGCCCAAAAGCCGTGAATCAACACAACCTGTGGTGGTTCATCTGTCGACATCAATTAGCAAAATGAGTCCCTTCACAAATGTACACATAGTTATCTTGCAGTAATGTCTAAAATGGGAACACTATCGGGCCATGTAAGAGCTAAGAGACACGCATCTGGTGTTCCTTATACCGGATAAAGGCTCCGGTGTAGTCGTCATGACCAAGGACGAGTACTTTAGGAAAATGAACACTATTTTGGAAGACCATAGAAAGTTCAAAGTGGACCAGATAGTAGAAAACAACGTATTGTTGGAAAAACAAGTTGCAAGACAACTTCATATAATGTTGTTACATGGGCACATATCTGAAGCGCAATGCAGGCAATTAGAACCAGCTGGCACGGAAACACCCCGGTTGAGAGGTTCTTCAACTTGCACAAGAATGGTACACCTCTGCACTCGATCTTGTGCATGAACAATTCTGCTTACCTTAAGGTTGCTCATTAGTTAGTGGATATTTTGGATCCCATCCGTATAGTTTTATCCCCACATTGTTTGAAGGACTCCTTCGAACTAGCTGAAATCCTAGAAAACACTTCGATGAGCTCCCAAATAATATGTACCATGGATGTTGATTCTCGTTTTACAGATGTTCCCCTTCGTAAGGCAGTTGATTTTTTATGTGATTTCATCTCCAGTCAGAACTGCGATATAGATGCTCCACTTGAATACCTCAAAGATCTTATTTTGTTATGTACAGAAAACATTCATTTCAATTGTGAGGGACTTGCTTACAAGCAGGTAGACGGTGTGGCTATGGGTAGTCTGTTAGGTCCAACACTAGCGGACATCTTCTTAGGAATGATTGAGCAACAAGTCCCGGCTAATATAGCTGAACCGTTATTGTACAAACGATACGTTGATGATATTTTAATTTTCACTGATGGTACTGATTTTGACTTGTTTTTGAACTTCCTTAAAAATATCCACCCCAACCTATATTCATCTCACGAAGTAGAATCGAACGTGCGGATGGCACGTTACATCGCTCTATTCACCGCGAAGCAACATGAAGTGGTCAATATCCTCAGTTTTCCAGCTTCACTCCTATTGAATACAAACGGGGTTTGGTTACGACACTGTTTCATATAGCCAGGCGCATTTGTACCCTCGATACACTGCAGATGGAACAGGAATTGCTGAGACAAACGTTACTGGCAAATGGATACCCTGACAGGTTCATCGAGGCACAAAATACGGTGAAGAAGAGCACTGAGCCCATACCGACAGCTCAAAAGAAGAATGTTTTCTTATGCTTGCCATTCAAAGCTGGCCATTTAGCCAACAACATAAAACACCAATTAAAGTCTGCTCTGGCTCAAACGTACGCGGTGGCGCAGTTGCGCTTATTTTAAACCATCAGAGGACCAGTTCTCCGCAGTCGCAAATGTAGCTTGCCAAACTCTCCTGCCTCCCATGTTGTTGCAGTTGCAGTTACGTTTTCATAGGCAGAACAGACCGACAACTATCGCAGCGAGTCGCCGAACACATTCCGAAGTGGTTGAAACAACAGATGACGCACCAGCCTCCACTTAGTCTACTGACGTCTCGAAACCCAACACCATCGATTGCTAAATACCTCATGACAACAGCTCGCCATGTTGGCCCATTAAACTCATTCAAGATACTGTTGCACAATCGGAACCCGAAGCTATTAGCTTTCTGTGAAGCGATGCTCATCCAAACTAACCATCCGACGTTGTGTGCACAAGCGTGGTTGAAGCAACCTATCGGGTTGCCATGGTCGTGATTACTTAATACTCGGTGTGCCTGTATGCGTGTCTAATCCATGCCTATCCTTATCTGTATGATGTATATAACTTGCATGTTTTACGTTTGCGACTGATGAAAGTAAATGAAATGTTAACATATCGCAATGTCTTCTTTCTGCTCTAATGAAGTGGTTAAAGGGAACTCAGTGTTTCAAACTTCTATTAATTATCATGCCATTAAGCCTAAGCGCATTTCTTGCTTACGACTTTGGAAGAGTTAAACAATTTTCCTGCGGCAGATTAGTACGATTTTCAAAAGTGCAACTCGCCAAAAACGTTTAGTAACGCAGGTAACTTCAAAACCTCAGTTATTCCAAATGATTCATAGGTAATTTTGGTCTACCGATTGGATGCAGCAACTTTTGTCTTGTTGAGTCCGTTCGTTTGCATATTTGTGTATTTGGCACTTTTTCCGACGTACGCGTAAGCAGTTGTTTTTCTCTGTCCGCGTGTACATTCAAGAGATACTCATTTATATATTCTGTCAGTTCGGTGTAAGTGGAAGTTCTTGCAGCTCATAGCCGTGTAACCACTACCCAATGTCTAAAATGACACCTGAGCACGTTGACAGTTCCTCCATCAACATTCGTGTGCCAGTGGTTCCCTGTTTTTGGAAATAGACCCTCTTTTTTGGTTTGTTTACTTAGAAGCAGAATTTTTCAGCCACGGAATTTTGTCAGTTGTTAGGCATGCTTCCTATTGAAGTCACAATGCAGCTTCAGGATGTCATAGTAAACCAATCGCCAGAGAATAAGTGCGACGTCTCGCAAAGGTAGTTATTAATCGGGTGGCGCCCCATGAAAAGACTCGAAGGTGACAATTATTCCATGGCCCGCAGCAAGGCGACAAACACTCTACAACGCTGCTAGCGGAAATGCAACATTCCACTGGCAATTCGCACACAGGCGAAGCCCACATTAGGGAAATCTGGCTCAAGAGATTGCCAAAAGCAACGCAGGCAGAAGTTTCCGTTGCCTGTTCACAAACTCTTGCTGAGACAACGAAAATCACTCATCTAGTAGTGAAGCGTTTTCAACCGTCGCTACGGGGTTACCTGAATGCACCACACCATAGTTAACGTCCTAGAACAGGCCTGCGCGTTTCCGACGGTGCGGTTACCTCAAAGCGTGGTCCAACAGATATTGAGACCTTAAGAGCAGAAATAGCAGCCGTGCGGCATAAGCGAAACGAAATTTCTTCAGGACGTTTCTCATGTTGTCGACCCGGTACATCACCCAGGTGACACGCGATCAAAAACTGACTTGTTAATACCACAAACAATTTGTTAGCTCAGTTAAATGGTGCACCACATCCTGCACCTACGCATCATCATTGCGATGCAAACTCATCTACCGACTTTTAATAGTAAACAAAACCGTCGGCGCTGACTCTTCCCGTCGCCTCATTTTTGAACGAGGTGTAGAAACTGGATATAAGTCCCTGGTTGATACCGGGGCGCAAGTTAGCGTTGTCTCGTCTACAAAAGACGAAGTGCCGAAACCCTGCGGTCCAAAGCTCCGCGCTGCCAGTGACACGCCTATAGCTACTTATGGGCAGCGGTCTTCAAGGCTTGATTGGAGCCCTCGGCAGACATTTCGCTGGGTGTTTACAACTGCTGCGGTGCTTTCCGCCATGATCAGCGCCGATTTTCACTGGCCTTTCGGCCTTCTGTTCGATACGGGATGCCATCTTATGGTCGGTTCCAGCACTAGGTTAAACGTACCCGGTATGTGCACAACGGTTGCCGTCATAACACACATATCTGTCCAACCAGCCGCCTCTAGGTAATTTGTGAATCACTTCACTGAGTTCCCACAACTCGTTATCTCAACAGTGACCTTCCGTGCCACACATCACATCTGTACTAAGAAATCTCCAGTCCTAACACTTCCTCAGACTTGCGAGGGCAGAATTCGAGCACATGTTCTTACTGGGAACAATACATCCTTCCGAAAGCCCATGAGCCTAACCATTGCGTATAGTCTGTAAGAAGTCAGGTGATGTACGTCCATGCGGGGATTGCAGCGGTATCAGCAAAGCAATCGTCCCTGGCAAGCACCCAATCTCACACATGCGTGGTTTAACTACTTGTTTATATGGAAGTCATATTCAGCAAGGTAGTTTTGGTAAGTGGTCACCATCAGATCCCGGTGGCCAAAGAAGATAAGCTCAAAACCGCAGTTTTAACTCCCTTTGGTCTTTTCAAGTTTCTTCGAATGCCGTTTGGTTTTAGCAACCCAGCTCAAACTATTCAATGCTTAGTACATGAGGTGATGCGCGGTGTGGACTTTGTTTATCAGCATGTGAATGGTATTTCGGTTGCTGGTTCTTCACAAAAATAACACCTGACGCATTTTCGCACCCTGATGGAACGCTTGGCCCAAAATGGTGTTGTAAACCCTCCTAAACGGTACACTGGTTCGATCTCGGTATAGTGGTACGCTCGATAAAATCGGATTCTCGTCCCGGTAATAATTCACACGAAAATCTCGGTCCCCAATAGTACCGCGACTGTTCCCGTAATCACTCCCAGGGCAAGCCAAAAGACGCGCTCAAAATAAGAAGCTTTGTTCCGCTACAAAACGTGTGCGGGGTAGGGCGACAGGTACAAATTATTTATAGGGCACGTCATGAACACACATCCCCACCCCACCATGAGAAACAGTTAGGACTACACATGTGTACAGCGGTATAAAAAAGTCTCAACCGATTTTGAATAGTTCTGCTAGTTCGGACTGAGTCGAATGATTTTTTTCCTTCGCTCTCATGACGAAGGCGCCCTTGGGACGGTCACAGGGTGGGGCATCCTAACAATGGCATCACAGTTAGCCCCACCAAGTGCGACCTAGGTAACATCACAATAGAGTTTCTGGGTTACAATATCTCAGAAAATGCATTCACGAGTAGGGCGAAAGCCATCCGTGAATACCCCGAGTTGGATTCATTTAAGGAACTTCGTCGTTTTAGTGGCCTGGCCAACTGTTACCGACGTTTTATACCTCGCTGTGCGCATGTAATACAGTCAGTGATTGATCTTCTCCGTGGAGGTGAACGCAAATTCCAGTTCACGAGGGCTGCATGCACTGCGTCCGTCGAGCTCAAGGATGCAGCCGCCGACTTGGCTCCCCTTGCTGACACCGATCTCAACGCCCCACTGTCAGCAGTAACCGACTCGTCTGACGCAGCAGTTGGTGTTGTGTTACAGCAGCTCGTTGCTAGACAATGGCAACTTTAAATTTCTTCTCCAAACGCTTACAACCCGCGGAGACCCGTAACAACACGTTTGGCAGAGAGTTGCTGACGATCAACTCGGGCATCCGTCACTTCCGGCATTTGGTATAAGGCAGGACTTTCACGGTTTACTTTGATGACAAACCGTTGATCTGCACTTTAAACGCTTCATCCGACAGGCATTCCCCAAGGGAAGTTAGGCACCTGGACTATATCTCTCAGTTTACGACTAATATGCGGCATGTCTCAGGTACCAAAAACATTGTCGCGCATGCCTTATCACGCGTCCATAACTCCAACGCACCTGCTGAAAATGGCATTGATTTGCTAGCCATGGCTGCAGCGCAAGCCACTGACCCTGAACTCGGGCATCTTCGTCAAAACATCTCTCTCCCAATCAACTTCGTACCTCCGACACTGTCAGAGAGAACAATCTTATGCGACACTTCCCAGGGTACAACTCCCCCTGTAGTGTCTGCGTCCTTCCGCCGCACAATGTCCGATACACTGCACGATATGTCTCATCCTTGCATACGTGCTTCAGTTAACCTTGGTACTGAACGTGTTGTGTAGCCCAAGGTGAACCCTGATGTCCGCAGTTGGCGCCCTTCCTGCTTCCAATGCCAGCGTTCCAAAGTCCACCGACATACAAAGAGTTCCTTTACCAGACGCACGTTCTCAACATGTGCACGTCGATCCGGTTGGTCACTTACCACCATCAAATGGTTCGATTTATCTGTTGATGTGTGTTGACCACCTCACAAGGTGGCCTGCAGTCATATACTTAACTAACCGTTCCTCAGAAACAGTAGCCAGTGCCTTCCTGGAGGGTTGGGTGGCACAATTCGGCTGTCCAGCAGTGGCGACCACAGATCGTGTATAACACATTGAAAGACATGTCGCGGCCCTCTTAAATGCGCTAGGGCGCAAGCACACTCACGCTAAGGCTTACCAACCGACAGCAAATGGTTTGGCTGTACGTCTTCATCGTTAAGTGAAAACCGTTTTTAGCACCTATGCTAATCCTCCTTGGAAAGGAGCACTTTCGCGAGTGCTTTTAGGACTGCGCAGCACGGTCAAAGAAGCCCTAAACGCTACTGCATTGGAACTGGTTTTTGTTGCACACTTAGGCCACCTGGTGGACTTCTTTTAACTGTACCTTCAGCACCGTACGATTACGATAGCTACAAAGTTTGTTTGGCGCGCAAAACGCGAAAGCTACGTCCGGTATAGCCTGGACAGCAACCATCAACAGTGCATGCGTATGTTGAACTTTCCTCGTGTACACGTCTTTTTTCGTACGGATGATCATCGTCGACTACTGCGACCGCATACATCGGCCCCTATCGTGTCCCTGTAAGAAAAACGAAAACCTTCATAGTTAACCCCAATGGCAAACGCGAAGTAATTTCTGTCGAATGGCTGAAACCATCGTTTACACAGGAATAATCAGCCCCACCTCCGTCGACAAGTAACGTCTCTCGTCTGGGACCCCGATGGCAGCAAAAAGCGTTTCGTCCCCAAAACCCATGTAGTTGTCGACACTTCTGCTACCTCAGCCCTTGCCCCCTCTACCTCCGGGCACAACCGTCTTGTTAAGGAGCTTTGCAAATTCGTACGTTCTGCGGAATATGTTGACGCTTCTTGCTCTGGGAAGTGCCGTTTTTGGTATAAAATACAGGCACAGCCGTGCTCTTCGTTTCCATCTACCTGCTATTCTGAGTTACGATATAACTGAACTTCTAAAAGACCAATAAAACGTTCAGTTGAACGCGGCTGTAAACACCATTATTTTATATAGATCGTTGTTGAATGTCAAAAATAGTAACCGGCCAAGAATTGAACCTCGGGTTACCCCACTGGTGTTAGCCCTGCAGTTATAACATACACCATCAACGCGCACCCTGTTACAGACATTTAGAAAGATACGACTTAAGCCACCGGAGGAGATTCCCTTGCACTCCAAACTGGGAAAGCTTGCCGAGTAAAATAGCATGATCCACACGGTCGAATGCCTAAGTGGAATCGAGATATACGACATCCATTCCGTTGCCCTGATCAACTGATCTCATCCACTGGTCGGTGGCTTTCAGCGGATTTGTGGTACACGATTGACCCTCGCGAACTCCGTGTTGCGCAATGGAGAATAACTCACGAGGGGTGGTGTACCTATAGAGCGGGTCGTATACAAGCGCCTCTAAAAATTTTTGGGCGCTTGATAGCGGTGCACTTGGTCTGTAATCACTGGGACAATTACGCCACGAACCTTAAAATGGGTGTGATGTTAGCGAGTTTCCGGCTGCTGGATACTGTTCCCAGGGAAACAGATTGCACAAAAACAGTAGACAAAGTGGATGACGAAGCTGTTAGACCTCTTCCCGCAGGGCCTTGGGAGGTATACCGTCCAGGCCAGGAGAGCTGTCACTAAAGCACTTGGGTTTAGCCAACATCGCCGTAAAGGAGGTATCCATAGTGTAAGTGCTATCGATTTAAGTGTCAAGACGAACCGGAGGAACTGATGGTGACCGCGCAGAACATTGTTGTGAAACTCAACAATGACGTCAACGGTCTCCGTATCAGAGCTAGTAAGGCTTGATGGGCGTACGAGTTGTGGAATTCCAGCTTTCGCCTTGTGAGTTGATGCTACAACTTGGAAGAGGCTATTTGGGTCAGTGACAGGGCGTTCTGTAAGACATTGTTGATGATGAAGTCGATCACGTCGAATTAGCGATGTACACCGATTCCTTAAGGCGGCGTATATTTTTTGGTCAACTTCAGGTCCTGAAAGTCGATAGCGTGTCCAAGCATACCGCTTCTTCAGAATGAGTTTGAGTGTACTAGAGCGTAGTTAATTTGTAGGCTTGTTCCGTTTTGGGTCTGGTAATGGTGCGGTAATAGTGCTGGTAATGGCTGCAGGAAGAATGGCAATAAACTTCGCATAGAGATCGTCTACAGACTGAAGGGGGTGTGGGTCACCCAGTACTGTGTTTCCAAGTCCATTGATTGGAAGTTTCTGCAACTATTAGCCGTTGGGCTGACCAGGTCCCTGCTGCAAATGTATTCCAATAAGGCGACCGCATGATCACATAGTTTTAGTGGTGCGGTGATTGTAAGGTTATCTACTATCAATCCTTCGTTAGTGAACAAATAATCCAGCCGCGACGTATTATGGCTAGTACGCCACCGAGTGACGCCAAAACTGTGCTCCGTTGCGCCTCTTGCTCCGATTGTGTGAAAAAATCGAATAGACACAGACTTTTCAGTGCCTGCGTACGAGAAAGTCGAAAAGTTAATTTCACGTAAGTTAAAATCGTCCATTAAGAGGATGCAAGAAAATCCAAAGGTGAGCAAAACTTCCATTCCAGCTGGTAAGAGTTCGTCTTTTGAATTATCTGAAGATGGAGGACATTAGACGAACCCCCACTGGCCAGCGTTCGGAATCATTTATGCGAATCAAGCACCAAACCGTTTCCTGAATCGCAGCAAGTACTGGATTGTTATGAAGGAAGGCCTGAAGAGAAGTGTGATCATAGAGGGCCAATCCACCTCTTCTACCTTCAGGTCTGTCCGCACGGAAGATAGTCATATCCTCTAAAGCGAGCTCAGAATCTAGGTAGGAAGTGCTGAGCCACGACTTCCTTATGGCAGCAATCCGGGGGATTTATGGAAGAACAAAGTTCGCGAAGCTCCAGTAATTTATTTACTAGGCTAAGCGCATTTGTGTACACTCAATTCACGGAGTTAATGGCAAGCGAATGAACGTTATCCTGGGATTGTGAATGGGGGTTTAATTCAAAACGCAGCTTCCATGGAGGTCGCTGACTTCCCAGTCGTTGGCTGTGGAGAGTTTTGAGGTCCTTAAATCTTCAACAGGCATCACCAGGCGACTGGTACGCGTGCAGCGATCGGTTGTTAACAGATCCTGTTTCTCATTAGACCAATCGGGGTGGAACGAAATCCCACCAGGGATAGAACGATGTCGATTGCGGAACTGCTCCAGTACATGCGCTGTCATCTCATGCGAGGTTACAGTAATTTTGAGGACTCGTGGTCGTGATTTGGCCGACTCCGGTTTGGGCCACGGGATGCGGTGAATACGCCGAACTTGGACGTAGGTAACTGCAGGCGCAGTTGACAGTGATCGTTGCCGATTTGTTGTCATGCTCCAGGTCGTCGCTGGTGTAATCGGAGACACCCTTAGTGATAACATTGCGAAATCGGCCAGCGGTTTCATTTCCTTTCTGAGCGAACTTTTACCTCCCGCGTTTAGCCCATGGTATATCAGGGTATACCCTAGCCCCGGAGGTGTCCAACGGCTTATGTGATGCTAGAAGAGGGTCTTCAGTCAAACTGGTTGACGGAAGCATGACCTTTGCTAACCGAGGTTTGCTAGCGTATGACGAATCCAATTTTCTTGCCAATCTCGCGATAGAATCTGGGACATTTGAATTTGTGCCCATTCTAGTGAAATGACTCGTCCAAAGCTCTTGAGCACGCTCGTCAAGGAGCTCTTAGCAGCTGGCGACACGATACTGGGAGTTCTGAACAATTACAGAATCTTTTCGAGCAGAGAAGCTCAACTTTTTATGAGCTTCGGTGTTGGTATCCCTGAAGAAGTTCGCCGAAATACCTTCATCACTAATGTTTCTCTTGCAAACGACGGGACTGGGCTTCTTAGCTAGGACCAAACGAAGAACCTCAGGATTTGGCTGTGTTTGCCTGCACGCTGTTGGTAGATTGTTAGCAGTAACGGTTATGAGTGTTTTGGAGCAACCGGGGTAACCCTCTTTGACTTTGCCCCTAAGACAATCGACGTATATGATACTCTGCCTGAGACACTCGCATTACATAACTTACTGACCAAAGCCTGTGGGTCAGGGGATGTCACATTCACTGGATATGATGAGGTGCTAGCTTCGGAACTAGGGGCCTGTCTAGCGGTTCCACACCTAAGACAAACAAGCTAGATGCGGTCCAGCTGTGTTGCCGTCAACGTTCTGTAAACCTCATTGGGCATGCCTAGACACGAGGTGTGTAACCATGTGTCGCAGAGCAAGCACTGCATTGCGTGGTCCTTCGCGCGGACAAACTGTACACAAGATTCACAGTTAGACTTTTCCATTATCACTGGAGCGATTAAGCGAATAGGAGTCAGTTGATTCGCAATTCACGAAGTCTTTAGGTTAAGGAAACAGTCAACTATTAACCAAACATCGTGGAGAGGAATTTAAATTCACAGTATTCAAACTTCGCGCGACCTTCCGAGTATTTTTTCTATGGCACCAAGTATTCAGGCTTTTAGATAGTGGCGTCCATGATGGTACTTTTTCCATGGACAGCGATTCATCTGTTTCAACGATGGAATGACTCCCGTCCGTCAACTGCAGTCGACATGGAAGTTCCATCGTCGCACACCTCTTTAGTGCAGGGGCTGGCAACTGGTGCTCTAAACAAGAAGTATAAGTGTGTTGAACGGTATACCTTTGGGTGGATATGCGGTCGTCCGGCGATGAACCATCTCTAACATCTGGCCAAACTGATGACCCGTGGTGTGACGAGCATGGGGCTTCTGGGATGGCATGCCGGAATTTTTACTGGAGAATATGGGAGAGCGGAAAATTGGAAAACCTACCGATAGCCATCATTGTGGTCCGCAGCTGGCAAAAACACAAACCAACAATCGTCAGAACTATGAGTATCCATGATATGAAGGCAGAACTGTTGTAGCTGAAATGGTACAAGTGGAAGTCAGCGCTATCGTCGGAGAAATAACGGGTACGGAAATGGGTCACTAACCTTCAAATAAGTGAGAACAGAACTGTGTACAAATGACAATTTGCACCCAAACATAGACAGGAAGCGAAAACTAGACAGTCCGCAAGCTGTTAATGCTAGAGTGTGACATACTACCCACATTTACACTGCCTCATGTGGACCATGGTTAAAAACAACCACGTGGTGACGTCAATTGTAATCGCTCTTAGGAATGACATTCCGTCGACTGTTTTCTACTCGAAATACTAACACACAAACATAAACATGTAATTCAACTATATAATTAACCCACAAACAGATCGGCAGATTTTTCTTTAGAACTGACTGTGATACTTAGCTTACAACCTGAACGCAACGTGGTCAAAAATTACACATTCTTTTACATCTCCAAACCAAAATTAAGCGTTTCAGTTGGACAGAAGTATGTATTCCACCAGGAAATTTCCATTGGGGGCACTTTCTGAAGATGAAATCGATTCCGGGTCCAACGTGATGTTATTATGGAAAAAACAGGAATTTTTTTCCCCCAAAAGTGAGAATATGAACAGTTTTTTGACATGGCCGATTTTTCGCATAGCAACACAAGTATTATACCGGAAGCACTCCATATATATGTCCATCAACATGCATCTGAATATTTCGCGAAAAATTTGAAAAATCTCCCTACGCACCTAAATGGCCGCTTTTAGCTCGTTTCGGCCTTGAAACACCACACCGGCGAACTGCACAATTGACAATGGCTCATCTGTCACCCCTTCAGAAAAGAAAACAAAACTAAGAACGTAGCCGCCGCCAAGCCTTCAAGGACTTCCAGTCAAAACTAATACGTAACTTTCTGAAGACCTATTACGGGTGTCGTTGCACCCCATTCTTATTACTAAAATAATAGGCGAAATTGTCATACTCATGCAAACGTCGGACATGAAACCCCAAAAAGAGGTTGAGAGGCTTTCTTGTCTGATTGGAAAGAATCAATTAGATCATGCCCGAAACAGTCGACCCAATTTTAGTTGCTTTCAGATGATGTGAAAAAGAGTAGTTTGCAAACAACCACCTACTCAAGTCTTTTTATAATTCATCTCGGCAACACCAGCAGCTGTTCTTGAACATTACGCTATGAAGACGTTGCCGGAATAACGCACGCTAACTGTCGTAGCTGGGACAACATTATTATTCCAGTCATTGTTTCACTACACAGATGTCAACGTTCTGAGTGCGAGACTAAGGAAATTACATATTTTTACCCTATCAGCGCTTGAAAGGAGTGACCGGAGGTTTTATATGGACTGAAAATAATGGTCTTCCTAGTACTCATTCTCGTGGTAAAACCGCTGATATAGGTTCGTGGACAAGTGATAGGAGTCCATGATGGGAACCAGGTAAGTATCACCTTTAGAAGTGTATGTCTCAAGTTTCTGTGGAAGTGACTCGCGTGGATTTTTGTGGGGCATCTTGCAGGAGTCCAACAACTGCCATGCTTTATAGGGCTATGATATCTGGCGCCAGATACACCGTCAATAAAGAAGGGCGTAACTAGTGAAATTTTGGTTTATATTGCTTAAGCCTCAATGGCGATTGATCTGAGTTAACGCATTCTAATACCCACAAGCGAGTGTCGATGAGCGACCGTATATGGCATTTCTGTTGCGCGTAATCAGTGGTGCACTGGTCATTATGGTTGTCTCACGAAGTGTGAACAGTGTTTTGTTCCGGCCAAAGCAAGAACATACACTACCGGCGGGCTCTGACAAAGGCAAAACTCGAGCATATTCCGAGCCCGCTGAGCAACCGACTGGGATACAAAATGAAAAACAGTCGTATCGGTGAGTTTTTGTTGATTGGGTGCTAAGGCACAAGAAAATTAATACAAACTGAATGGAAGAAAATAGCAACAAACCTCTATATCGAATACACCAAATACATAAATTCCGAGACTAACGGTTCACGTGGATATGATCAAATGCAACAATCGTCTAGTGGCGGATTTATCGAGTACAAATGAAACCAGGGTACACATAACCGGAGGTCCAGAACTGGGAAGTAAGGAAGAAAAACTGAAGGAGACGAAGTTTACACAGGTAAGCAGTACCAAGATTTAGTAAATATCCAGATTAACGCTCGTGAGAGAAATGAGTTGTCGCGCGCGTAACTTGAATGGTCGAGTCAATCCGTAGAAAAGGCCCGCAATCCCTACCATGAAGCTTTTCACTGTAAGAAGAAGAGGTATCAACGAGGAAGGGGGAACAAATGAAGATAGGGAACGTGGTCACTGACTTTCTATAAAACACATAACACACGTCAAGTACTCAACGGAAGCAGCTTCTTTAACACCGTGTATCTTTCCGAGAGAGACTGAATAGGAAGTAAGTGGGAATATCACAACTGCGGCCATTCGCGGGGAATGTTCAAATTATATAAAAGTGGCATATCCACTACGCAAGACCAGTTCGGCTGGAAGACATATTGAGGTGTAGATTCATGTAGCAAACTGCAAGTCGTGATATGCTGTATCGTGCGGGATTCGTCGGGCAATGAGTAAAATGTTAAAAATAAGAATTCAACCAATTCATTATGATATAAGTAAAAGTAACTTAATTTCACTCTGTAAAATTGGCCTCTATTTTCAACAAACTGAGTGTTGTTTTTGAACGCACTCCTAATTTCAAATATTCACTTATTGTTGCGCTGTAACGATCGTTGAGGCAGGTGCGGGGCAAGTTGAACGGTTTTGTTTGTACATCAGTGGAGAGATGAGACAAAATTGCTTCGTACATCCTGGTGCAAAATTTAGGTGGAGTATTCTCAGATTGTTATTTTACTTTTGCTCTACCTGAGGTACTTACGGAGTTAAGGTATTTCAAACACACATGAAACGTATTATTGTGGTTCACGATGGAATGCTGTGCAAGATAAGGAGGGTGTATTTGGGTTACTCGATATGAACTGGGAAATATCAGCAGTATTTTTGGACTGCCTAGACAGAATTCCGTTAGACTGTTATGCTTCACTTTTGCTCTGTCAATTATTTACGGAAATATGCTGTTTTTACTTCATCCTTGCAGCCTTATCTTGCACCTAATGTTTTGTTCTATTCTTCCTCTGCTTCGATTTTCCGTGGCTGCTACTGGATAACTCGGGTTGCAGGTGAATGAGACTTAATTACTCTGGTAGGCAACCTTGTTTCCGATATATTTCAACGAGCCTAATGGAAAACGCTGTAAAAAGACGAAAGATAATTTATACTTCCTTCGCGGATTTCTTATAAAAACTAGCTAAGGGGGTTGGGAAGCTTACGGAGCATCGTTGTAAATAAAATTGCCGGTTTTAGAAAGTCTAAAAAATCTTTCTTCGGAACTTTTTTCTCTTGACAGTGCAGGGTCGGCGCCCGGCTCCAGTCTCACTGCCTACTGTCCGTCCGCCTTCGGCCACCCGTTGCTGGCACAGGTCCCGCACCATTTTGCTACATGGGGAGATGACGTTAATTCTTAAAAGATGCGTCATAATAGCTTTCTTAAGAAAGCGTTTCAGCACTTTCTATGGAGTAGTGGCTAAGGCGCACCAAAATTTGGGTTCTAAATCAGCAGGAACACTATGCAGTGAGAACTGTATAGATAAAACGGTTTGCTAAACTTCCCTGGGAGATATATGTCGATAGAAAATTGTGCTGAAGCTTTATACGGTGATGCATTGATTAAAGATAGGTCTCGCGTGAGACTTGATTGAGTATCTTTCTGTGGGATTGGTTCCAACATGTAGAGGACTGGAACGTTTTTGGCTAGAACCGTGCCTATTCTCCACAATGCTTAAACCGGAAAACCGAATCATGGACAACGATGGCTACCGCAAGTAGAACGGGAAAACGAGTCGTAAGCGAAGCACGACGGTAAACACAACACAATCAACCAGTAGCAAGCGACCGGAAATTGTTATCACTACGACCTCGAACGGCCGAACAAACGAGAGGGTGTGGACATTCAATTGAACAATGTTCATATTGTTAGCAGCCGAAATAAGTAGCAAGATGGTTGGAGTGCGTGATAGACCAAGAGCGTCTCTACAGAGGTCTCCCCGTAGAAGGCTTCAAGCTTGAAAGTCTTCAACAATAATTAAAGAAAATTGAGTTAGATACTGAAGTTACCGTGGGATGTATGGGAGGCAGGCGTATTCAAGAACAGCCACGTGTGCCACGTCGAAGAAGGTTGACAACTGTGAGCAGGAGTCAGCCTGCTCGCAATATCCGAAATCGTCCCTGCGTCCCTAGATTGGTCCTGTCGGAGCGGCCTACACAACCCACCAAAACTCAAAGAGAAAAAGATGAGAGGTAGGCTTTCCTCACTGCTGGAACGACAGACGGGGTGTTCTCTCCTCACCGTGACCTGCGCGCGACATGTAACGTGGGATTAAAATAAGTACATGACGAGCGAAAGTTATATACAGGCTCTCCATGTAACCTTCCAGTGTTTGCTGAACTGCATGTATCGCTGTACAAAATGTTTTCTGTCGTTTTTTGTTTTGCATTTCATTGTTTATAAAATGAGAAGGTTACTGGGAGAAAACTTACGTGCAGTAATCAACATCTACACTGCATGCTGGAAAGTGAACGCAATGTCCTGATCGCTTGTGATGCGGGGCAGGTAATGTGGGGTTTTCCGGCAATGAGGACGGTATAGGGACGGGAATACCACGGATGGCCGCGGGGAAGCTCGGGCAAGTTCATCGTCTACACAGACTACTGAGACGATCGGCGGAGACAATGTCATGGCGACCATGACGGTCGATCGCGAAGTAATTTGTTGAAGTACTTTGGAAGGGCCCGAATAAGATGGGACATCGTCGCAACGAACGAGTACAAGTGAACGTGTGGCCAAATCCTTGTGTATTTGCACTGGCCCTTTCTGTTCAATGGGCAGTGTGGGTTGGATCTGCCGCATATTTCGAGATTGTGTGGAAACATAAGTCGAAGGATAAGGAGACGTTAATGGAGGGGGCAATACAAATTCGTCGGGCAGACGCACTGTGCAGCTATAGATCAGTTCTATTGAGGTGCATTGGAGACCAGCTTTCAACGTGCTTCGGATCCCTAGAAGTACAAATGGAAGGACTTCGCTCCATGTCAGATTAGTGACTGCACATAGCGAAGCTTTAAGCTGCCTATGGAGGGGTTCCACTGGACAATTCGAAGATGGATGTTATGCGGTTGTATGGATGCACCGGCATCCAAGATAGTTCGTTATAGCTTCGAATATTAAGCATTCGACATGTGAGCGGCGGTCCGGCGAAATGGTTGTAGGGAATCCTTAGTTGGCCGCCAACGTTCCGAGAAGGAGTTTACGACAGCCTCAGAGGAATAATTCTTCAGTGGGATGGCATCCGGCCATCTTGAAAAACGGTCAGCATAGGTTAAAATGTAAACGTGATCGCGCAAAGGCTCCAACGGTCCGATTAAATCTAGGTGGACGTGCAAAAACTTGGCAACTTCAAGACCAAATTAGGAACTTGGGCTTCCTGAGTGTTTATGCACCTTGGAACGTTGGCACCGTAAGCGAGCGCATGCCAAACTACGAACGTCGGGGTTAACCTTGGGCCAGACAGGTCATTCGCTACTAACCTCACGGTGGCGTGAATACCAGGTTGTAAGAGTTTGTGAAGCTGGTTGAAGACAGCACGCCGGTAAGCTAATGTCACTGCAGGTCTCAGAATACCCTCAGTCATATCGCAGAAGATGGTTCCTTCTGCACTAAGCAGCGGAATGGCGGCAGCTCCAAGGACTAGCGTTGTAAGGACTTTTGAAAATCAGGCTCTCGCACCTGGGCCGTAGCTAAATCACTAACGCTGACGGAAGTCGGCGTGGCTAAGGTGACTTGGACGAGTGAAAAAGTGTCAACGACAGGGCTGAAGGCACATGAAACATGCCGAATATCGCAGGCAAACTGCGAAACATGGTCCAGGCGTCTGTTGTCCCTGAGGAGTTCCCGTCTGACGAGGAAGCAAGTGAGTACACCAAAGGATTGTAGTCCGTAAACACAATGAAAGGATGACCTTCAAGTGCATGGCAAAAGTGGCGGATACCTAAGTAAATAGCAAGTAATCCTCTTCTGAACATGCTACACTGAGATTCGACAGGTAACAAGCGTTTAGAGAAAAAACCTGGAGGGCGCCATTAGTCCATAACAAACTGTTGTAATATGGCACTGACAGCTACGCCTGAGGCGTCAGTGAAGACAGAAAGTGAGACTTGGCGGTCTGGGTGGGCCAGAATAGAAATAAGGAATATTACCTTTTTTAGCTCTACGAAAGTCGTGCGCGTTGCGTTCGTAAAATTGAATTTACGTGTTCCGCCTCGGAGTAAGTCCGTGAGGGTCGCAGGAATTGCGTACAATGGGGAATAAGCAAGCGGTAATAATTTACTAGGCCGGCGAAACATCGGAGCTGCTTGAAAAATGCTGGTTCCGGGGAATAATTGAGGGCACCTGACTTTGTTTGCAAAACTGGGATGCCTGAGGCGGAAATAATGTGGCCTAAAAATTCTATACTACCTTTTCCAGGTTTGCAATTAGCTTGATTGACGGTTACCCCGTGTTGAGCTAACCTGGCGAACAAGAAACGCAGATGTTGCAAGTGTTCTTCTTTGGAAGAACTTGCCACTAATATATCATATAAGCAGTGGAAGACGAAACACAGGCCTTGGTATACTTAATGAGCGAAACATTGGATGGTTCGTGCAGCGTTGCTAAGGCCATATGGAGTTCGAAGAAATTCGAATAGACCAAAATGCTTGACAACGTCCGTTTTAGAGACATCTGCCTCCTCTACTGGGTTCTGGTGATAGGCGCGAATCAGATCAACCTTACTGAATAGGGTTTCACCAGATAGGCAAGCTTTCAGATCCTGGCGGTGGGGGATCGGATACTTTTTGCAGGCTGTGACCTTGTTGAGGCCACGATAATCGCCACAAGGGCGCCAGTCACCTGATTTCTTCAGGACCATATGAAGTACGGAGGCACATTGACTTTTAGAAAGGTGGATTAGTCCCAGTTTGAGCATGTGTTCGAACTCCACCCTAGCGATTTTAAGCTTGTCCGGGGCCAAACGTCTTGGCCTACTCAACACCGATGGACCTTTGGTTTTAATTTGGTGAGCGCAGGTGAGACTGACTGGGAGTGGTTCGTTCATGGATCGAACGAGCTTTGGAAAAACTGAAAATAAAGATGAGTAAGGTTGAGGAGTTTCAGGCTGATGGATGGCCCCTGCGTATACCTGGATGCTGAGGTTTGTACGGTAATCGATCAGACTTCGTCTTCGGGTACAGACCACAAGGTCGGAGTGCCAGAAAAACTCGATCCCTAAAATAGCAAACTGTGGGGCTGCAATTGCGAAAACTCAACGGAATGTTTGCCAGAGACCAAGGCCAAGCGTAAGTAAGCGTTGATCACAGGTAGGGATGGACGTGACGTTAGCAGCACAACTTATGGGTAGGGAGGTGGAGGTTGCCACACTAGATCATGGGGGATCAAGCTGACTTCTGCCCTGGTATCGAACAGGAACGTAGTCTTAGAACTTGACACTGTAACGTGAAAGAGGCGACCGCTAGGAAGGGTGCCGACCACGTTTGTCGCCACTACCGGCCGGCTTGTGCGTTTCCCTGACTGAAGTATTTACGGACGGCAGCGCAACGCTCCGCTCGATTACCGAACTTGTTGTGATACCAGCACAAATCACCCGACGTCATAGAACGTTCACGCGGAGATTCACTCCGGCGTCGACGGGAAGTTGAACGTGTTCTGAGACGAGCGAAATCCTGTCGGATGGCTACAATCTCCGTCCAAACGATGCGCCAATCACTTGACGGTGGCGGACAGGATGGTCCCTGTGAAGCTGAGAAGCCAAGACTCTTAGGAGCCTCTGATGTGCAGCTTGTCATCACAATAAGTAAGACATGGGAATCTGTACAAAAACGGTCCTTTATCTCGTCTGCGAATTGTGCTGCATCCAGCAGGTAAGGGACGTAGCAGCTATAAGGATATCCTGTGTGTTGACCGGGAGATGCTGCATCCACAGCTCGTTAAGGAGTGTTTCATCCATAGATGAGAGGCCTAGCAAGTAGTGCATTTGAAGCGACAAATCTGACGGTCGCTTATCACCAAACTGCAGATCTCCGAAGAGTTGTTTTAGCCGCGATCTACCAGACTATGTGAATCGTTGGATTACAGCTTCCTTGGGGGCTTCGTACCTATTTTCAGCGGGTGAATTCAGAAGGCGATCACGTACTTACATCGTGAAATCCTTAGGAGGCCGGACCAATAGTTAGATAAATATTGCCTGATCTGCAATGATGCGCTGGTTGCAAAACTCCGCCTCCAATTATATGACTCACGGGGCGGGTTCCATATCTAAGAACTGAGGAACAGTCTACCCCAATTGTCGGCTTCTGGTCTCTGTCCATTGCAAAATAGTGGAAAAATAAAAGAAATATATATACTCAATATGAGAACCGATGAAAAAGATACGTGTATATTTATGAAAAAATAATTAACAATTGGTTCCTCTGAACAATTCGAACAGTTAGAACACGAACACTAGTAGATTCAGACAATTCGTATTGACTCGTCAGTATAAAATGTACAATAACACGGCTTCGCTTTTTTATAGCAAACAACTAGAAGAGCGGATGATCAATAAGCGGGTAAGACAGGTAGGATAGGTAGGATAGTTCATTAAGTTCAAGTAAGGGTCAAATTCACGAACAGTCGTTTCTGAACACAGAGAACTGGCTTGAGTCGGTTGATTGCAACTGTTTTGGTAAGCCGTAAGAATCCTGGGTTAGAATGACGTAGCGGGACTCTGAATGCACAAGATGGTTTGACAACGTAACCAGTGGTCAGGACGTGTCTAGCGACTGAGGAAGCTGGCTGTTTACGTGTCTAAACAACATTACCGTTCTCCGGTAACACGAACTTCCGCACCCATTCAGATAAATGTTCCTTCATTTTGGAGCTCAAGCCTCTCTCGGTTCTGCCTATGTAACTTCCTCCACAGTTACATAAAACTTGGTAAATGCAATGTGAAGTGGCATCGTGAACTTGTGAAGATATCTTTTCTTTATGAGTGCACACAGCAAGGTCGATATCCCTATTAGTTCCTTTGAGTCTTAAAGAAAAACAACCTTAGGGTGACCAACAATAATCTCAGACGCAATACGACTGCACACTTTGCAATTACTCAAATGTGACTGCCGCTTTGCATCAGGGACATTGCCATCTTTTATCCGTCGTCGAATGCTCGACACTTTTCTGTCGTATCAGTTTTACACCACTGGGCAAGAAAATCATCGATCTTACAAGGAGGGCCTATATATGTTGGTTGCGAAAGTTACGTACAAAGCAGTGTGAGGAACTAATTCCACTGGATCCCATTAAGTACGTACTGAACTGTTCTTCAGTACAATTGAATTCACTGCAACTAGAGGCGTTAACTTCAGATCTTCATCACAATATACCATCACATATGCCTGATTGCATTTGTATTGAAGGCCAGTTTGAGAATCTTGTTGATCAGTTATCTGATCTTCGATCAAATAGTGCTGAGAACCTAAGCCGGTTGAAGACTAGGTTCACCAACATAGCTTCTGTGTTTATCGCGACTTCGAGTAATAGCCGGTGTGCAACCACAAGGCAACACCTGCGATCGTTAAGAGAGATTCAGTCAAAACACAGTTATTCTTGAGCAGCACGAAGTTTCTGGGGCTGTCGTTCTAGAAGAAGATGCGAACGTACAGATGTTGTTAATAGCTGGTGCCAAAACAAAGTTCCAGCGAATAGAGTGAGTGGATAACGTCACCGAAATAGAGGATCGCATAAGACACAGTTGAGGATTGTTGATGAAGTAACGTTCAAATGTGTTAGGCCGTGTGGATCATGAACACCCGAACTTTACGGCCTACCGAAGATGAACGAGCCTGGGATGCCGCTTAGGCCATTTTTGGCAATGACAAACTCCGCTCACCATAAATTTACACGCTGGCTAGTTGCCACTTTAACCCCATTAAGACAAAAATTTCAGGTACACTCCATCGAGGATTCTTTTGAATTGGTCAGTGACTTGGACAACCTCAATCTTTCTAATGAACTGATGTGTTCTGTAGACGTTCAGTCATTGTTTACGAATATTCCGTTACACAAAACGGTTGACTATATTTGTGAGTTCGTTGAAATGAGTCATATTTCGTTGACACTTCCGACAGACATATCGAGGGACACTGCTACTCTGCACCGAGAATGTCAGTTTTCGTGTTCTCGAGCAGCCCTGCCATCAAATAGACGGAGTAGCCATGGGAAGTCCACTGGATCACATATTTGCAGACTTTTTCATAGTAAAACATGAGCAACAGCTACCTACGTAGATGGGAAATTTGTTGTATTTCAAAGGTTACGTCGAGGGCACATTAATATTTGTTTGATCTAGACAGGTGATAGATAACCTGATGCAGCGTCTAAATAGTTCTCACCCTAACTTGAAGGTTATTTGCGAATTCGAATTTACCAATTGTCTGCCATTTCTAAATGCACTAAAGTCATCAAGAAGGTGGCTCGGTTGGAAGAACTGTTCATGGGAAATACACGTGGTTCGGTCAATACTTAAACTTCAGCAGCTTCACACCGGTTTTGCATAAAAGAACATTAGTGTATACGCTTTTTACACGGGCAAGGCAGATCTGTACGCATGACAGTCCTGCGGAATAGCTAGACATGATTACTTCTGTCCTACAGTCAAATGGTTACCCCAGAAGGTTCATAGATAGGCACAGGAGACAAAAAGCACCAACAGAAGAGGTGTGTTGAGAAAGACGTTATACATGGAGTTGACTTCTAAGGATGATTATATCATGCATCAAACAACACAACGGTTGAGGTAACGGTACCTTCAGTCAAAGGAGATCAGCCTACCGGTGCCACTTTACGTTGTGTTTACCGAATTGTATGTAACTGTGGAGGAAGTTACATAGGCAGAACCGAGAGATGCTCGAGCTCCGAAATGAAGGAAACATTTATCTGAATGGGTGCGGAAGTTCGTGTTACCGGAGAACGGGATACTTACGGCTTACCAAAACAGTTGCAATCAACCGACTCAAGCCAGTTCTCTGTGTTCAGAAACGACTGTTCGTGAATTTGACCCTTACTTGAACTTAATGAACTATCCTACCTATCCTACCTGTCTTACCCGCTTATTGATCATCCGCTCTTCTAGTTGTTTGCTATAAAAAAGCGAAGCCGTGTTATTGTACATTTGATACTGATGAGTCAATACGAATTGCCTGAATCTACTAGTGTTCGTGTTCTAACTGCTTTGTTCAAACAAAATTAAGGTTGTATGAGTTCTTAGCATTAAAACCGTCTACCGGGCACAATAAATTTATGGTTTACCGACCTGTTGCGGTGAACAGAATAAACTGCTGAGAGGAAACTGATTATTGAGCGGCTTCACCAAATTGTAGTTTACCGAAACAGAAGCGCTGAAAGTAAATGAAGTGTCAGTCGGGTTCATCAAGTTGTAGAGGACTAGAACGTCTCTGTCTAGAACCGTGTTTGCTACCCACAATGACTAAACGGGAAAATCGCATCATGGACAACGACGTTTACTAACAGTAGACCGGGAAAGCGATTCGTACGTCTAGCAAGACAGAGCGCAAAGCGCGATCAACCAGTAGCAAGTAACCGGAAATTGTTGTTATTATGACCTTAGACGGTCGACCAAACAATGTCAACAGTTTCAACAGACAAAATAAAGAACAACATAATTGGAATACGTGACTAACTAAGTGTGTCTCTACAACCAGACCATATCACATGATAATGCGCCCTACGATTACCCGCTTTTGTGGAAGCCAAACTTAACGGCAATTATACGGTCTAAGAAGAATGTGCGATGCTTGAAACTTTAAGCTGCACCCTCATGGTATGGAATCCGTTTGCTGCCCTATACATATTATTTAAGCGTACCACAACTCACCTCAAAAGTTCTAAGTAGTGTGCATTTACGTTGAGCTCGAAGGCTGTCAGTAAGAAAATTTAAATGAGAAGTAACTGAATGATACTCACTGCACTGCTGCACTTACCACATGAAGGAATGAAAGACAGTTATTTCAAAAATAGTACATTTCCATACATAAGTAACGTCAGTGTGACATGAGGGGCTTCAAAGAAAAATCACACACAGTTAGGATGAAGTCCTCAATTTAAGAATCTGTAGTGGACAAGTTGGTACGCGCAAGGACCTCGTCCACTAACAGTTTAAAACGCCTTTCTTAAGCGGCAATCGAAACGTAGTCCCAAAAGGCAGCAAACTAAAGAATGCGGTGGGGTCTGAAGATAAACCATATGTTTCCGGTCATGTTTGGAAATTTCATGAGTAGTTAGTTCTAGCCTACTCTGGGATCAACGGCAACAACCAAGGGGAGAAAAGAAAGAAGCGCGAGGTGGGCTACAGCCCACTCGGCGGCACTTAAAGGCGCGCCGCGCGAAAAGTGCGCGGAGCCCTCGAGTGCGTCAAACAACGTCCCAAAAGGTTCGGATTAAACAATCTTGAATAATGAAATAGTAAATGAGTCGTTAGGGAAAGGACAAGCATTCACTGCGTGCATTTAGTTGTACGACTGAAGAAAGTGGCACTGAGTGTCTATCGGACCTCTTATTGCAGGTGTATACGTAATCATCTGTGCAGAACAAACAAGCTGGAAAACAGGGCTGCAGCCGGGATCCTTAGAGAAGCCACACGATCGCTGGTCACTACAAAACTTTAAGCCGTGGAGTGAAATCCAGCAAAACTCCTGTATCGAGTCCACAATAGATACCTAGACTGCAAGGAAAAGTAAAAGTTTGGTCAATAACGCGAAGCAAAATGGGCCATAATGCGTGATTCGACGACTTGTATACATTTACTTTGAGCTTGCTTAGTTGGATAGCCAATGTCGAAAGGCTGGGTAATAGATGGAATACATTACTCAAAGCCTTTCTCATCTCAAACCGAAAATATTTCCCAGGTCAAACTAATTTGCACTAAGATTGACTTTGGTGACTCCAACGATGTTCGTGGATTCATCGGCGTCCTTGGAAGTAGCGAACATAAAACATTCAGCAGTATCCCGAACGCATCCATAAAGACATCGACTTGAATGAACCTTCTGCGCAAACCCTAAACAATATCAAAGCCGTTTTCCTCTTCAGCACCCAATGCCTTTGAACTGTAAACAGTGACGTTATTTGTAGTCGAGGCCGGCGAATATTGAGAGGAAAAGAAGTTTACGTTTAGTGTATCTCATTGCTTACAGATAGATATGTGAACAATAGACTATAAACATGCACCAAGGCAGCATACCCTACCGCGACCATACGCGGAACCCATCGTTATCTCACCACGTATGCCAGCACGGTAGATTTGGCGTCGTGGTGAGCAAATTTTTTATGATAGATTTTTACAATTTGGGGAATCGAAATATTCAATCAAGTCCGTGAGATGTCGAAAATTACTTACAGTGTTTTGAAGTTGGGTGTATTATGCGTAAAGATGTGAAGAGAAAGAGGCAAACATTACAATTTCTAACGGTTTCTGACAAAGATATGTGCGTTGGTTAAAAATCTAGTGCTTCTCGGCTCTTCTTCTCCACTTCCATACGATTCTTTGAAGAATCTGTTGCTTAAACGTGTTCAGCCGTCAATTTTAAAGCTGCAAAAAGAGCGAGACTTTAAACTTCAACGAGGAATGGAAATTAGGATATTCGAGCATTTCTCTTTTAAACTCAAGCTGCAAAATGCTACTTCGGCGGTCAGCAAAAAATTCATCAAAGGAATCAGTTGACTGCATGAATCAGTATCCATAGTTCTCGGCAATGGCTATTATTACCGAATGAGGAACACTTTCATTCTGCAAGAGCATTTTGTAAACTGATTGTTAGAGACAGCGATGGTGTTGTTCGTAGCTCAGTTTGAGCTCATACCTATACTCTGAAACGCTTACGCAATGTCGATGTTAAATTGTTTGGCGATGAAACGTTTGCAACCCAAATGTCAAACTCAGTGAATATCACAATACCAAAAACCTCTCTGGAAACAATTTCAAGATATTAAAGCCGCGATTAACAACGAACCAGCCGGTATATAATGTTAACAGTATTTGGAGGCAGGCACGCCATTAACAGCAGCAGTTTGAAAACGCGACTGACCAAGGAGATGTACCAGTTAGACCACGTCATTATAATCTGAAATCTGTTCAACATTACAGTAACTGTAAGTCATATGGTCATAAGTGTTCTCGACTTATGTGCCCACCCGGAATTCCAACTGTTATAAATGTGGTAAGACAAACCCCATTCACAGGATCTGCCGTAGTTCGAAGTTGTGCTTAGTCCGGGCTATTTTAAAAGAGCAAATTATCTCGTCGGGACTTCATTCCACTGCATTTACCGTAATTTTCACCGGTTCTATCGATTCTACGTGCCTTACGACACATTTATTTGCTATTAACGGTGACCCTGTCTATTGCTTTATTATCATCGCTGATAATGCTAAGTCTTATATTTCACCTGATCGCAATAATCGGCAAAAGCATTTCATTGAACTGAAGCCTGGTGATGTTTCTGTTAGAGGTATTACTACGCATGCTTCACCTATTTTTGGAAGCTGTGAAGTTTCACTCACGGATACACAGTCCATTGTTTATATATGCCCATTTTTGTTATCATTAATATATTGACCTTGTTTGTTTATTTTTGATGACATTAGAGTTCGGGCTGCCTTTTGTACTCTTTTTGTTTTAAGCTTCCTATGTGTTCAAACATGTTTGAACAAGCAGAGCTACCGACAAGTACCTCGCACATTAGAACACACGACTCACGCCACCCACTCACCCTATCGTTCCGCTCCGTTATCTTTTCGACTTACTACTCGTTCGCTTGCACATTGACTTCTCGTGTCGACAATGTAACCCTTGTTCACTCATCGCCCTATTCTTCACCGGTCTTTTTCGATTCGCTTGATTCTTCATTATCCCTGAGTGCGTGAGGATTTCGAAACCCTCTTTTGAATTGTCAGTTTAATCTTCTGAGACAGAGAATTTCGTTTCTGGATCTGTTTCAGATCTGAATTCAGTTTCCAAAGAATGACCTGCAATCAATCCTGCTCAGACGAGAAGTTCAGGGTGCCGGAAGGCAGAACAGTGTCATAACAATAACCAAGAATTTCATTCAAACCTGGGAGTGTAGCGAATGTAAATTGTATCTGAACACTGTGTTATTTTTGTTTAACTGCATCAATGACTACGCCATACATAGTACATTCCATGTTCGTTGGCTCACTTGTTGTGTTATTACTACTGCGTAGAAACTAGCTTTGTGTTTGGGTTAAGTACATTTGCGACTAATATTGCGTATTTCAGTCTATCACAAGTCATTTTATAGAAGGACAGTGCTATATGTTATGCCTGTAAAAAGCAAGGAAGCGCTTTTCAAACTTAATGAAATTAGTTGAACATCCCTCGGCATTCAAGAACTGTGCCAAACGAGTTAGAAATATAGTAGATTTTGTGAAAATAAAATAATGTCATCTTATAGACCAGTTTTCGTTAGTTGAAGCCAACCGGAGCCCATACATATTCAAAAAGTACGCAGCCACATTGGGTGTTTTGACATTGACCAAAATGAACAACCACCGGAAGTTTCATCCATGGTTGAGTTTGGGAATGTAAGTTATTTTGCACAGGCGTTAACACAGCTCTGGTTAATCGCAGTAATGGACTTCGTTTGTTACCTCTGAGAAAAGACATCAAATTCAACTCCGATGCACACGAGAAGGTTGGTACCAAAATGATCGTCCCTTAAGTAAGATAGATGACCAGACAGCGGTTATCTGGTCTCAACGGACGCCGTCACGAAAGACTACGGATTGACGTTTCCTTAGAAAAACTGATGAAGAGGTGAAGTTTCCCGCAGTTCAATATTCTGTCGCCGTACTTGCGATGGTGAAAGTAATATTTACCTCCTTTCCGAGATCCGAAGTGAAACGCGGTTCATGTTTGTGCGTCCTGTACATGCTAGTCTGTTGAACAACCTGCTGGTTCGGTTGTTCATGCATGATACCGTGTTGAGCTTTGTGTCTTGTAGTTGATCTTGTCTACTCTTGAGGGTTGACGCTGTGATTACCGGTCTATAAACATAACGGTCAACTGCGGCCTATTGTCCTTTTATGGGTTGGCGCATGCCTTGGCAGTTTGCCTCACGTTACTTGATTTTGGATGACATCTTCCAACTTACGGATATTAAGAAGGATAGTCAAGTACTTCAACAGCTGCTAAAACGTTTGGTCTCTCAAAATCACTGGACTAAACAAACATTGAAGAAGTATTGTCTGACTGATCACTGCTAGAACTGACATGGTATCAGCGGTAGTTTTACAGATATTCATTTTGTGTTGACAACAGCTAGAAGACGCACCATACTGCAAAGCTGTTGTAGCCCAGTTATCTCGAGTAGGAAGGACCGATTTCCCTGATCTCCTGCGTCGAATCTTATCGTCCGTGTTCAGTGTTACTTTCTTCAAACAACTGTATTGAAGTGGGATTCACGGAAAGCATCAGGCCAGCAAACTTGAAATAACGAAGGCTATTGCACGTAATAATGATCTTCACACTCTGATTAGTTATTTTCAGACGCCGTATACAACTCTCGTTTCGCTGAAGAAACGGATGAGGAAGTGGAATGGGAATTTAGAAATTGGTTGCATAAAGCGCGTGATCGCGGTGGTGGAAGAAAACTAAGAATGAAAACTGATGTCAGTCGACAGTTTCCTTTGATATACCTATGCCACAGAAACATTTGTACATATGTGTGTAAACTTTCTTGTATCTTTGCACGCCCTGACCTTTCCTGCTACCTCGGCGTGGTGGTCAGGCATGTGTACTATTTTGATCCGGAGGACTGTGCTGACTGCGATCTCGGTCAATCAGGGTTCAACCATGTCAGATTGGCCAAAGGGGAGCAGCCAGACAAAAGTCCGTTGTGAGGTGTTCGTTGTGTACGGTGTCAGTGTGTTGTGTTTCGGTTGAGTTTGTTATTTTTCCCCTGCCTGCTCTGATTTTCTGTATGTGTGATTGACTTGTCTGTGCACTATGTGTGGTTCGTTTGTCCGTGCAGTATTATATCTGTGTGAATGAAACCAATGTCTTGGATTGTGACTCTGGAATCTGTTCTGGATGGGCGATGCTGCTGCATGTGTGCGTGTGTCACCTTCTGTCTTGCGGTGCAAGCTTTTGAGCCAAAGGCTTTGGTTGATGGCCCTAATCGCTCACTTTTATGGGTCTAGACATCCTGACAGCATCCTAAGCCCATAAAAACCATGAATTTACAACAGAAACCAAATAAGATAATGCATCGGCCGTCACGCAGGATAAATCGGGTCGCCCTATCTGCTGCACATGACATAGTGGATAGGCGAAAATGTGCTACTGCCAATCACTCACCCTCATACTGTCACCCCAATATTAATCTTCGAGCAGATAATGCTGACTCAAGTTTCAGTAACCCGTACAGCAACCTGAAACGGGCCCGGGAACGCAAGACGTTCTGTGTTGGAGCATAGAATGTGCTTACGCTGCTGGATCGATGCAGCTCTAGCGGACGGCCAGAACGGCGCACTGCACTGATGGCAATGGAACTGCGTCGCTATGGAGTCGACGTAGCCGCCTTGAGCGAGACGAGGCTTGCTGATCAAGGTAGGTTAGGGGAAGCAGGTGCCGGGTACACCTTCTACTGGATTAGTTACCGACAGACGGTGCTTGGTGTCTGTTTTGCAGTCGTTGATCGCATCAACGCTTTGATGATAGGTGAACCGCACGGCATCAGCCCCCGAATGCTGTCTATGCGCCTGCATCTCGGTAAAAGTTTGTGTGCCACATTTGTTAGTGTTTTTGGTCCAACTATGTGTCACACTGATGATACAAAGGACCAGTTCTATG
>JTDE01000208.1:8525-27955 GCA_014338405.1 Paragonimus skrjabini miyazakii | reverse complement strand
AAAATCCAATATCTTTGATGAATCTCCGATAGTACATGAGAGGCTTCGACATGTCTATTCCTTTCATGATAGTATAAGATAAGTAAACGAGTTGCAAAATGTTCAGCTGGTAGAAGAATATAATGTTTAGCATCATATGGCAATGGAAACCAATTCGACCTTCCTCTGACTCGTAGGATGCCATTTTCTAAAAAAGAACACAACTTTCTAAGCGGACTCGCAAGAATTTTAAGACATCTGTAGGAATCCTTTAGTGTACGGGTTTCAATCGTTTCAATGTCGCTTAGGGAATGATATTGTAGTGTATCTCGTACTATCTCCAGTTCAGCCTCTTGGATATCCCTCGGCTGCAAGAGTCCCAGATCGAAGACTTCCGTCATTCTACCGGATTTTATCAGCAAATATTTTTTAGATCGTAGCAAAATCGCTATTCTCCACCGGATCATTGTCCAACCGGCACGGCTGGCAAACACATCGTACCATGTACTCGCCGTTTGGCAGTGATAAACAGAAATTGCGTCTTTCTTCAGCCATTCTCTTGGAATTTTGCCTAATGTCTTTGGTACAGTTGGCCATTCTGATTCTTTCCGTTTCAGAAAGTCCGGCCCATAAAACCACCCGTCTAGCTTGCATTCATCGCATGCGCGTATTCCTCTCGATGCTAAATCCGCAGGGTGCTCTGATATCTCAACACACCTCCACTGAGCCAGAGATGAACATTGATGTATAGCTGATAGTCGATTTGATGTGAATGTGGTAAACCGCTTAGTTGTAGAACGAATCAGCTGTAAGACTACTAGTGAATCCACCCAAAACGTCGGATTGGACTTCAGTTTAAGTTCTTCCGTAACCTGAGTAGCTAGACGGGCGGCCAGAACTGCTGCTGTTAATTCCAAGTGGGGTATCGTAACCGGTTTGATTGGAGAGACGAGAGATTTTTTCATCACGATGGAACACATGACCTGCTTATCATTGCTTACAACCCTAGCGTAAACTACTGCTCTATAGCCCAACTCGGATGCATCTGAGAAACAATGTAGTTTCATGTCTACAGCAGTAAATGTCATCGGGATGAGGGAGCGTGGAATTTTCACCTGTTCTAGCGAACGTATATCGACAAGAAAGCTGTGCCATTCACTCATTTCCGCCTCGTCCGCAACTGCATCCCAGTTCATATTTTTCCTTACGAACGACTGTAACAGTAACTTGGCTGGGAGCAGTACAGGGGCAACAAATCCCAAAGGATCGTAAATAGAGGCTACAAAGGATAGTAGGGCTCTTCGCGTGCATCCGGCGTCGGCCTTCGTTAGACGAATGGTAATGTAGTCGCGACAGACGTTTCACATAACTCCCAGGGTTGGATGCACATAACAAGGTTGCAGATCACGATTCATGCAAACACTAGAGACCGGTTTGGTTGATTGAATGGGCAGTACTCGACTGTCATTACTCATCCACTTCGTCAAATTGAAGCCGCCTCAAGACGCGCTCGCTCTAAACTGGGATACCAGATTTCGGGCTTTTTTCACAGTCACAGTTGAACAGGCAGTCGTATACGTAGAAACTCTCCTTCAAAACCGATAAGGTTGAGTGGGGAAACTTCTTAACGCAATCTCCTATAGTTCTGCTGAGAACGAAACTGGCACAAGTAAGGGAGGATGTAGCCCCGAATGAATGAACCGTCATGCGAAATACGGCCGGTTCTAGGTGGAATTGTCCATTAGGCCACCACAAGATTCGTAGACAATCCCTGCCGCTTGTCGGGATCTTGACTTGGTCGAACATAGCTTCGATGTCAACCACCACTGCAATACGTCTCACCGTGAATCTCATCAGAACACCGATTAAACTGTTAGCCAGGTTCAGTCCCTTCAGCAGTTGTTGATTTAGTGAAGTACCCTGATAACGGCTTGCACAACTGAATACGACTCTGATTTTTCCTGGCTTGTTCGGATGCGTAACGGCGTGATTTGGGATATACCAGAAGCTTCTTCCCCAACCCGGTTTTTCGGGCCCAACGGGTTTAGCAAACTCTTCCCTCAAATAGTCTTCTACACCTGTGGTATATAAACGATGCATTGCAGGATCTTTCGTAAACTACCTGTGAAGTGACATCCGCCTTTGATAAGCGACTGGGTAATTGTTGGGCGGCGAGGAACAACCACACTTCCAAGGCGAGCTTATTTTATAATGCACACCGCTTTTCACGATGGGTGATTTTACCTGTTCGAGGGCATCTTTATCTTCAATGGACGTTGCCAGACGATAAATATTTGGTTCCGAAAATTACAATTCGTACATAGTTTCAAGGAAAGCAGTCTTCATTAGGTTTATCGCATGTAGCGTTAATGCACGACACCTTCTGTTCGTCTCCATTAAATTTACCGAGTAACATCCAACCGAGCGGGTTGCGTGTCTCGAACAGCTCCGTCGGGTTCCCACGTCGCTGTTCGAGAGTCCAGTGAGCCTACGGCACGTTCATGCCTATAAGTAATCCGACTTCATGACCACGGTCATCAAGAAAAGAGGTATCCCGCATGTGCTTCTAATGTGTCAATTGCTCCAAAGATGGTATTAGACTCTGATCCTGAGGCATCTTCTTCACAGACCAGGCCTGCTTCACGCGCACAGGTTTGCCGCCATCTAACGTATACATATCAACCTCCGTGGACGGGGAGAGAAATCGGGATTCCTTTGTTACCGTTGAAACGTCAAGTACAGCCGACCTGATCTCCAACTTCAGCTCTCTCAACAACTGCCCATCAATAAGAGTTGGGTCAGGTCCAGAGTCGAGTAACGCATTGACTTCTATCACTTTCTCAGAACTACGCAACCTTACTGGAGTTAATCCCAGAGCTACTCGGCTGTTGTATGAAGTCGTAGCGTTTATAGTTGCTCGTTCGGACGGAGGGAGTGTTGTCTTTTCGTGATGCAGAAGTGGGTGATGTTTAGACTGACAATCACCCAATCCACATTTGTTCGTGGACCTACAGCTCATCGAAGAGTGATTGGCCTTGAGGCATAACTGACATAGCCTTTGCATTGTGACAGTCGACAGCCGTTCCGCAATGCTCAGAGCTCTGAGTTGTGAACATTGGTCCATGTAGTGATTACCATTATATTCTAAGCAAGACAGAACGTACCCCGGTTTTGATTCGTCCATTACGCGAGTGGCCAGCGACGCAATACAGTTTCCACGGGCCTCAGATCGTTCGTTTTTATAAAAACCATCGCGTCTTTGACTTGATTCTCCTATGTACATAGCGTGTGCAGCTGTTATCTCCATGCAGTTGCACATGAACTAGTACAAGTCCTTCAAAGTCGGTTTCCGAGGTGTTCGAAGTATGCTAGAGACCATTTTGAACCAATCGAGCTGTAGCGCATGGGGCAATCGCCTAACTATCGCCGCCACAGTTACGGATGCATTCAGATCCGCCTCGTACTGCATCTGCTGTAGGGTATTAAGACAAGCTTTCATTTGTATCACTAGCGTCGTTCGTTTTCATAATTGGTCCACTAACTAGCTGACTGATGTGGACCCAAGCTATTAGGTGCGGACGACTGAACCTCGCCTTCAGTGTCTCCATAACATCTTGGAAACATTCTTAAGGCTCTAGTATAGCACAACTTTCGATTGCTTCCCTAGCCTCGCCGTCACATTAGTGCCTATGGATCCTGCACAACGTTCAACACACTCGACTGAAAGCTGCGAATGAACAACGAATATCTCATTGGATCCCCATTAAATCTAACGATATTTCTTTTGGGAAGCTTTGACAGATAATTAGAATTCCTGTCAAGGCCACTCGCCTTCTGCCAGTCACACGACAACGTGTACACATCGTTTTCACGAGCCTCCGGCTGGGCCCGACCGCGTGAATCGTTGTGCCGCAGTCCACCATCATACAACTTAGCTACTAATCCCGCAACCGAAGGTCCTTTAAGAGGAACAGCAAGTGGACTACAAGCAGCATCACTGGATGCACAGGAGTCAGTACGTTCACTCTGCTTTTCGGCAAAGATCATATGGCAGTCACTATCAGGCTCATAAATTCTAAGACCTCTGTCAGCTGGATACTGTACAGTGAATTCTGAAATCAATTTTTCTAATTCCCCTATGCGCAATTCGGCGACTGCCAGCTTCTCAGTTAAAATAATAGTGTCACCACCTCCATCGTGCGAATCACCGACAGAACATCCGTGGTTTTTGTCGTTCATTTGGCGTGAGCCACTTGTCAATTTATGTTAAATCACCAGAAGATTCGAATCATGCGTTCAGGTAGTATAATCTTACGCACGATCTGAGCTGGATGTATGTGTATATATGTTAAAATGGGCAGAGGGCAGAAGACTATACGTAAATATATATACTGTTGTCGAACGTGGTTCTACAAATACAATAATAAACATTTTAAATGTGCAGTAACTTACGATCTGGTTTACAAACGCATATAACAGTGCAGCGGAATCGTGACAAACCGTCCAGTTAATTCCAGCGGTAAAATATGTAGTTACTGTTACACATATAAACAAATGAGGTACATTGTTGTAGGAATCAAAATATAAGTAGTAAATTCAGATGCAGACTGCAGTAGAGGTAAACATTATATAAAACTGGGATGTGAACACGAGGTTATATGTGATGAAAACGAAAGTAACTGAGAAACGATAGTTCGTGACGATGGTTTGTCTAGGTTTCTACTACAGTGAATGAAGGTTTCCAATGGATGCAATTTGTCGTGTTGCTCCAAAGAGATTTTGGGTTCAAAGCGGAAATAAACATGATGACAGATGGATTCGGAGAGATTCTGAAATAAATTGTCGGATGCCTTAGCTTTTAACTCTCCAGAGATCAGTACCTCAGCAACAGAAAACGCAGAACGAAGGCAGGACTCGCGACCCTGGAGATAGATTTTGTAATATTGATTCATTCGACTCACACGGATTAAACATCAAGTGTACATGTGAATTTGAGGTAGGTAAAAGGTGTGAAGAATAATAAAAAGAATGAAGCGCAAAATGCTGTAAAAAGGGCAACGAAACGAAACTACATTGTAAGAACCTCTTACACTTCCGGTAAATAGTTGACACTGAACGGCGATCTTTTATTTTCTGTTGAACATAACCAATATTGCGCAAAAACACAATGACACCGAAAAACAGATCAAGACAAAATACCGGAGTGCTAAGTGAAGCCACGCTGAGCATAATAATTTTTGATGGATTAATGCATTAAATCAAAACGAAGAAGTCAGACATAATGACACGTAGGCACTAACATCAACAGCATGCGTAAATACATTGCAAGCATCGGATAATGTCGTGCACTTACCACGAAAAGTCCACTTATATACAGAACCCCATTTTGCCCGATTATAAATGGGGCTGTGTGATATTTTGGATGGTAGCCAGGACTTGATAAACCTACGAAATTACATGAACCACCTAGTACATGGAACCTCACAGGCTTTCCGGAGATCACCCTACAGTCAAAACGCCACGACCTGTGGTTGGTCTCACTGATGTCTATGCTTGACAGTCAGCTTAGCAAACCACTGATGCAACATTTTATCATTCGGTTGAAATGTATTGTTAAAATCGACAGTTACCTCTCGACGAAACATGCTGCTTTTAGGCAAATTGTATTCGGCAAGCCATCGTCGATGGATTGGGAAACGGTCTAGAACAAACGCGGTTTCCTTAACAATAATCCACTGTATGAATGGAAATCCTTTTTGAAGACGGATAGTATGTGGATGCATGGCAACCACATGGACCGATAGTATTTGCACTCACACGTGCCACCACTGATGTCCACAGTGTACTGTGCTCCCCCATAGCTCATCCGAAGTTAAAAACTGATATTATATAAGGTGCGGTTACCTTGAACTCGTCTTGTCGTTTACAGTGCAGTAGGAGAGCACGATTACCGAGATGCCTCGACACTAATTGACTCGCGAACGTTGTCAGCCGAGGCAGCGTATTCTTGATGTACACGTCGACGCAAACCACCTCACAGCGGTCAAGACATTAGATGCGCTGCACCTCAACCTCCGGCATTAGCCACTCGCTGTGGGACCAAATTTCACTGATGGTCGTGGCTAATTGATCCCGAGGATGGGTGCGCATCTTAAGTTACGAATGGGCATTCTCCAGACGGTTGTTTGTTCGGTTTCCGATGTGAACAACGTCTGATTGTTCATGGTTGGCCCACTTAGGCTTTATGTAAGGCCAGTTGCACATTAGGTAGTTCGTAAACTTTGGGTCTGTGCGTCTGGCTAACGTAACATCTTAGTCGAACCACAACCATTAATGGACAAAAGTTTTCACTCACTCTTCTAAGTTATCTAAAGTTGTCATTACGATTAAACAAAAAGCGACTTCTAAATGAATTTGTCTAAATGAAGATTATAGGGTCAACGACACCAACTTACGTGCTCCCTCACGGCATCTCGAACTTGGAACTAACATAACAATATGTCGCACCTAAACACGACTCATGCTGCTCGCATTTGGGCCGCCATTCTGTCCATCACATCCGTTCTCACAGGTATATGATCCCCCATCACAACGCGAAATATTTCAAACAAATGATGAAGGGAAGCGCACTTTTCACTTCGACCACAGCCATACATCACGGGTCCATCTCATCTGTGACAAGAAACTTACACAGCTTCAAGCTATAGCCACAAATATGAAGTGATGGAGGACCCACTTGCGGCGGTTAGTTTCGTGCGTGTGATCGACATTGACCACATCAAGAAAAAGTCTGAACAACTGTACTTGCTGCTTCCGCACGAAACACAGTTGCGCGTATCTACTACTGACGTCTTTTATGACACGCAATACGCCAGTTTTCTCTGTGTAATCAAGAATTTGGGGTAGATTTTCTGCAACATCAATGCACACAAACCAACTTACTTATTGTAGGAGGTTTCAAACGATGACGGATGTTGCAAATATCCATTGTTGTTATATACTTGCCATAAACATCCGGAGCATACTGCTTCAAGTCCTTGGTTGGAGTGTTGTATTTGAACAGATGCCTAGAGTCGCTCACGTCACTTGCATTGAGCCGACGATTTGTTGGGTGCGCATCGTCCAGCAAGACAGTTAGGTCATGGTTGAGCTCTGGTGTAAATGAGTTGACAATCGATATCGATTCCCTTCTAACGATGTTAAAGCGTGATTGGCAGCAAGTGTCACGAGAATTAAGCAATGATAGTAGGTGAACTCAACTCACTAAACACGTCGTAATCCGCGGCTTTCGCTCCTACGTGCGCCAACTTCCACGTAATCTCAGTAATATTCACACTCACATAATCCTACTTCAAGTGTCCATTGCTTGAATTTGTGCTTAAATGAAGCACGTACAGAATAATGTGGTCCTTCACATATTTTTCCAAACAACTTCGAAACTCCTGGAAGCTAGAAAACCCCCAGTCCTCGAGTAGATCTTTGAATCCAAAAATGAAATTTATAAACAAAAAATCATTTATCAACATAGGACGGTTAATTATTAATCGAACATAAACAGCCACTTCAGATGAAAACGCATATGTATAATCACAACACCCACCGTTAATCTCGTCAAGTTTGGCGCCAAATGAAGGACAAACCAATAATCGGTCGGTTAAAACTAATTCAACGCTGGTAATCATTTCAGTAGTAAAAACGGACGATTGTCAAAATCTTGAGCGATACCACCAGAATATTGCCAGATCTTCAAGGATCTCTCGTCAATTCGCTGTTTGACGACAGATTTTAATCGCAGTGGATAATTTTCAGCCGATTCCTTCGGGAACGTTTCAACATATGCGCGGGTACCTCGAAATTTGGTTGAAATTTTCTTGCTGTCACTGTCTATTAATATTTTTGTCCTATTGGTGCCTTGTGCCTCAAATACTCACGTACGACTACTGATATTCGTTATCGAATAACAGACTGATTCCGTTACATATTAAATATTTGGTTCACAGTATTTACATCCGTTTTATATTGTACCGTTTTACGCATCAAATTGGCCGATTACTATCTGAGAAGATATCTGTTCGGTTCCACTATTTACTAGCTTTTCGTTCTGCTCCCTCAACCTACCGTTTTGTTATATATAAAGCTAGACGAACAGGTTTTGCTACAGATGTTCCAGAATTGTCTGAACGTGCATTGTAACAGTGTTTTGGGACGCAAGGCACATCGACTCATGAGGCTTTCGGGCCCACCAGAAGGTATAACTATTTTATGTCATTTCTTATCTATCGTTTAGATGATATTTTCGTTTGCCAAGAAGCACTTTGGATCACTATTTCGATCTAATCGACAGGTATTTAACCCGCACCTGCAGAAGGTTTTGTGGCGCAAACGGAATACCCGTAACTGTGTGGGACGACTGTTGTTTACTTTCTCGCGTACGGACTGTCACTACCGTAAGGTTCCATTATCGGTAGGTATTTGTAGGTTTTTCAATTTATTACCTGCCTATCTCCATCCTTTAGATCCCCGCCCCAACGTTTCTCCAGCTGAGTGAATCGTATGAGCAGAAAATATTGAAGACATGTCTGAGTAAGCCGGTTGCAGTATATTTATATATCACACTTTCAGTCTGCCGTCAACATCGAACCTGGCTGTTCGCCGAGTACCACCTCGGTCATACTCGGGAAGGGAATTCCTGCGAACCAACTCGTCAAACTGTTCTTCACCTTATACCACACATAAGAGTTGTATATAGTACAGTATACTTGGATTCCTTATCAAACATGGCTGATTCTGATCTATTTAGAGAATGAAATCGCTAGCTTGGTCCCGCTGACTTGGCCCATAATGAAGGTCTGAGTATGCGTTAACACTAATAGCTGCTCCCTCTAATCGACATAGGCTATCAAAGTTTCAGAATACAGCATGCGTTCTCATTAGGGGCTGTTGCAACCTGAATCACTAAAGCTATGAAGAACGTCTCAGAATGCAGTAAACGTTCACGCAAATAGCTGTTCCACCCGATTGACCTAGGCTATCAACAACGTCTCAGCATGCAGTATGCTCTATCCGATTGAATTGAGTGATGATCAGTCTCTGGATATGCAGTATAGGTTCACACTAGTTGCTGCTCCACTCGATTGACTTAGGTTATCAACAACGTCTTAGCATGCAGTATGCGTGTACACTAGTGTCTATTCCAACCTCATTCACGTAAGCTATGAAGAACGTCTGAGTATGCATTCACGCCAGCAGATGCTTCAACCTGAGTCACTCAAGCTATGATTGATGTCCGAGTTTGCAGTATTGGTTTACAGTGGCAGATGCTTCACCTCATTCCCCAAGGCAATGGATAACGTCTGAGTTTGCAATTTATGTTCACACAAGTAGCTGCCCCGCTCGATTGACTTAGGTTATCAACAACGGCTAAGCATGCAGTATGCGTGTACACTAGTGTCTATTCCAACCTCATTCACTTAAGCTATGAATAACATCTAGTACCTGCTCAACCCGATTGACTTAAGCTATGACCAGCGCCTGAGTATGCAGTATATGTTCACACTAGTAGCTGCTCCTTCCGAACCACTTTTACCATGAACAATTTAGAGAAAGAACACATGCGGGACGTGATGAAAACCTGTATTTGAAGCGTTTGGGTGTACATGGCAGTCATCCTCTTTGATTCCGTTGGTTGCCATATGGATTGGAATATTCTTCTGCACCGCGATAGATACGTGGTGTTCTAAATATCATAGTATGACCGGCTAAGAGGTATACCTCCCGGTGATCGGCAGGCAGCTTGCTTTCATCTGTTTCCGTATACTGTTCCGTATGAACGCCACGCGACCTTGATTTAGTTTGAAACAATGCGGTAGAATGAACTGAATTTACTTCTGAAGGTTCTCGATGATAGAGTGGGACATTATACCCTTTCCTCACGCCGTTCCATATACACCGAAGATGGAAACAGCCGTATGATAGTAAATTCCAACCATTCCTAAGAGCAACGTCTCATCGACCAGTATCTACCTGGAATCTTGCAAACAAGGAGAAATAATACAAATATCGCATAAACAAGGAAGCTCGAAATGTTGTCATACATGTTTCACTATCAAGTGTGTTAATGTTCTTGCTCAAATGCAGTGCCAACATTGTGTGGTCGTATATTTCCTTTTCGACCATATCTTCAAAACGCCGCAAAATCAAGCACTCTCATGCTACAGGACGACGTATTTCATCTCGGAAATGGCAACAATCGCATTTGTGAAACTTGAAAAAGTGAGTTAACGCCAATAACGGGTTATTTTCCCAAAAGTGGTGGAAATTTTTCATTACCAAACCAGTACTTTTGGAACTTATTCGAGGTACCCCAATTTTTCTATTAACGCCGCTTATTTACAATTGATGTACTGTGAGTACTTTGCCTGAAATTTCGATCTTAAAACTTAAAAATGTAGGTAAAAATCGAGGATTCGCGCCAAAAGGACCGTTTTGCCTTTTGAAAGACTTTCAAGGCAAATTCCGCGAAACGGATAATTGTTTCCGCTTTTCTTCACAGTGACACGCGCGAGATCCAGCAGCTATGGTGGTTCAGACTTATCGAGTGCCTGTGGCCATTTCGGCTGTCGCATAACTGTTCAGAACGGTATGCAGTGCCAGAAGTGTCTACACTGGTGCCACATTAAATGCACCGGCCTCAAGGAGGACCAGTACACCCTTCTGGCTTCGTCAATAGGGACATTTATCTATATGGGCTGCCTTTTGTATGAATGTTGAATTTCGTCCGGGGTTGTGTCCGCTCCGATATCCGCCACCGCAAGTGAGCAGAAACGTGACACACTGAAGTGTAGTTGCAAGAAGTCTAAAGACGTCAATGCAATGTACGTGGTCACAGTTGAAAAAGATCTGGTTGAAACACAGACGGCTTTTTCTGATATGAGGTCAGAGGTAAACTCACTGAACGAGTATATTGTGCTCGCCCTTCCAGGTTTGGCGGTTGCTAGTAAGGCAGTGGCTTTTTCCACAGCACAAACCGAGGAAGCTGCAATAAATTTGGGGTACAAGACACTCCGGGAGAGGAGGCTTGCTTTAAAGGGACGATTTTCGACCACTATCTCTCCAAATGAACAAGCAAGTGCTGTGTTAAACACCGCACTCCCCCCCAGAATTAACAACCTCAGTTTATATCAACAGACTTTGCCCCAAAGCTAAAAAGAAGACACTTGGACTTCTTGTGACATTACCCGCGAATGTCAGCACGGGGGAAGTACTGGACAAGACAGTTCAGATAAAGAAACTTCACACAAAATTGAAAAGAGCTTCAATGAATCGACTATTGCAGGAGCAACAGAAGCGCTCCCAGCTTGATAGAACAAAGTTACGAATCAACGCTGACCCAAACAACAAGCCAACGTGAAGGTCCTTGTTACCACTATTGAGAAGGGTCCAGCGCTTCCAAATGGATTCTATTGACGGCACCAAAACAGATGAGCTTGTCCCACCTACCGAAGCCGAAAACGCCTACGCTTTGAAACATCACCCAAGTGCCTTGCGCTGTATCACTTGCGGTTCCACTCACACACCACCTACCCTGTGTAATCCAAAAGGATAAGACCAGTAGGTATGTGAGTGAGGCTTTTGTGTCTAGCCGGACAATGGTGGTCAGCCAATTGAATGGCTAGCACGAAAAGGAAACACTTATCTCTCGGAAAATAAACAGTGAAGGAGACCACAATGACAAGGTCTACACTAGGAAGAAAACTGTGTGAAATTTAATACAGAAAGCACTTCACTATACGAGTGTATGTTAATGCATTCGAGAGAGGATGAAGTTGAACCATGGAAAGATCAGACAGACGATTCATCATTCAATATACCAACGAAGCTCAAGGAAAGAATAGATAGAAGATTACAGACACCCAAGTATCTGAAAAGAGGAGTGGATTAGTTGTCAAACGACCATGATTTCGGTAGATACAATGGTTAACAGAAGGAGAATGGATATGCTGATATGACATACCTGAGCCTAACGCACTCGTTGTCTCTTCGCTGACGGTGCACTATGAGTACGCTAGTGACCAACTAATCCCAAACGGCCAGCGCATTCGCGGCCGCACACATCACAACGCCATATAGTCATGTCACCACGACCTATGGCACCGATGGTTCCTTTGCGTGCCGCGCGCTTTCGTTCTCGGCCGCACAATAGCTGCTCGTTGTATTCGCGGACGCCCGTCCGAATCGTATTCCTCCAGGCGGTCCGGTTCAACGCTATTCTTCTAAACATCCGAAATCAATTTTACAACGTGAAAGACTTACCGGCAGAGCATCCTGGTATCTCAACTTCTGACCACCAGGATTTCGACCACGTGATCTCAGTTGTCCATACAACAGCTGTCTCGGGATACGGTCACCGCCCATCCGACGGACGTGACCCAGCCAACGAAGCTGATTCAATATCAGCAAGGCTTCCACCCCGTTCATTTCCGCTCACCGCAGTACCTTAGTTTTCGGAACCACGTCCGACCACCGAATACCCAAGATGCGTCTCAGACATTGTAAATGAAAGTGGCTCAGATAGCGCACATTCCGCTGATACAATGATCATCAAATACGGCTGCCTCTATCCTCTTGGATGGCCAATCGTACCTGTGGCTGCACGGGTTAAAAACAGTAGCCCCCGAAGAGGCCACAGAGGTGCAATCTGGCCCTAAACTTCCATACTTGAGACCTCCAAAACGTTCTCCCAAGATTCACTTCATTTCTATGCTTTTAACCCAGTGAGTCTCCTTGGGTCACCTCCAGCTTCCAGAAAGGCTCATACTTGGTTCAGTCCGCACGCATTTACCTACGCCGTGTCACGGCCATTCCTTCTTAGGTTCTCTTTTAATCAAAATCCGCACACAAATTTTAGGGGGTGCAAAATTGCAACCCACCCTCCAGTACTTCAAAAAGTAAGAGCGGACCACAAGCCATCAACCATGAGCAACCAGAAACGGAAGAAGCGTCCCACAGGAATGCTCACATATGCTTAAGCAGTGATGCAACTGTCGCAACCCTCCAAGAGTGCTGAGGAAACTTTGACACCGTCTACACACTCTCCCTCACAACTAGGACTGCTTTCTCATGCACTTCCTTGCGCTCTTCAGTCTCTTTCTGCACCCAGCCGTATCAGTAGGTAGCCCTCAAGTGCGTGTACAGTAACCGTCTGAGTCTTTTAAACAAACTACCTGAAATCAGACAGCCGGTACACGACACTTCTCCCCTTATTCTTGCTTTAACAGAAACCTGGCCTTCCGCAGATATCAGTGATAACGAACTGCATACTCCTGGATACTCACTGTACCCAACAGAATCCTCTGGACCTATGGGAAGCTGTGCTGGTTTTCTAAGCCAGAAGCTGCCAGTACCAACTGTCATAGGGGAATTTACCTCTCCCAGAGAAATGTGACGAACTATATTTTAAACTCCAGCTTCGTAGTCGTGACACGCTCCTTGTCGGTGTTATTTACCGATCGCCGTCGTGCGGCGCATCTGACGACGAGGCCATTCTTGCCACCCTGGACTATCTCTCGTCTACACAGCGTTTCCCCCATCTTCTCATTATGGGTGACTTCAACGCACCCAAACTCAACTATGTAGCTGCTCCTCATGAGGACTCTGACTACGGATTTTCGAAATCCCTAGAAATAGTGATCCATGAAAAAGTCTGGACAAAACATGTCGAGCTACCTACACGGCAAGGTCCAAGACAGACACCCTCTTTGCTTGATCTTGTTATTACAAAATGAAGCACATCTGGTAGATAGAGTGGTCATCAACCCACCGCTGAAGTATAGTGACCACATGTTACTTGCTTTCGATTTTATCTGTTACTGGCTGCAAAATGCGATAACAAAGATTTCATTCGGAAATTTCCAGAAAGCCAACTTCGGCGAACTGAAGACATTCTTGAGTACACTCAAACTCGTGTCAAATTCAGTGAACACCAACTTTCTTTCTTTTAAAGATGCCATTTACGAAGCTGATGAAGCATTTGTTCCTCGTAAACTGTGGAAGTCCTCATCTCGCTCACCTCTTCCGCGGAACATACATCGTCTTTTTGACTAACGTTCTCGTCTATTCTGTAAGCAAACACTAACGGGCAAACCGGAGGATCTAGAAGTCTTTCGCTCTGTACGAAACAGATGCAGGCGGGAAACCCGTCAACATACCAAAAGGGCACTGGCAAAACTCCTACTGATGGCTCGGAAGAATAAAATATTTCTCTTCAAGTGCACGCATCGCCAAAGAAAAATTAAGCAGTCAGCGCTTTCTCTGCGACTTCCCGGCGGGAAAACCTCCTCCGACCCTCAGGTGGTTGCTGAGATTTTCAGAGAGTACTATACGGCAGTCTACAATACGGATCCGGCAATCTGGCAGCCGATTCTCCCGAGGAGAAATTTCCAACACCCACTCCTAACAGCTGAATTCTCTGTGCTCAACGTTCAGGATCTGTTGCCTAAGATCAACCCTTATAGTGCAATGTGACCAGACCGGATCCATCTTCGGGTCCCGAAAGAAGCAGCCCTTCGTTTGGCGGTGCCCCTCCATAGTCTGTTTAAATAGACACTTCGTGCCAGCACTTTTCCGGAGGCATGGAAAGAGGCCACTGTCACACCCATAGTTAAGACTGGAGATCGTCATTCCCCTGTGAGTTATCGGCCGATCAGCCTCACCAGCATCCCATGCAAGGTAATGGAGCACCTGTTAAAACGTGCCATCCTTAAGCATTTCTTCTCGAATATACTTTTCTGTTCTTCACATCATGGCTTTCTTCCAGACCCGTCAAGCATAACCAATATGCTTATCTCTATGGATAGCCTGACAGACGCTAGAGACAATGGCCATATCTCGGACGCTATCTTTTTCGACTTTGCTAAGTACAAACACGCCAAACAATTCACCTTCCTTGGATAGTGTACTCGTCTGGCGCTGGAATGTCGCTAACATCAGGCCACATTGATGACCCGTGGTCTGTCAGTCGTGGAGCTCCAGGTGTGGCACACTGGGATATAACAGGGGGTATATGGACGAGTAGAAAATAGGATAACATACTGGTAACCGTCGGTGAAGTCTGCAGCCGGCGAAAGCATAGACCAACTGTCATCGGAATAATAAGCATCCATATTCCGAATATAGAAGGGTTGTTGCTGAGATGGTAGAAGTGGGAATCAATGTTTTCGTCGGATAAATAACGAGCATCAAAATTGATCACTGTCCGTCGGATAAGTGAATATAGACTCGCGTACATATGGCCAGCTACTTTAAAGCATGATCAATAAGCAACAAACAAAACAATACGCACGTTTTTAATGATAGGTTGAGACGTGTTACACATGTAGGTGGAAACAACCAGGTGATAACGTAGACCGTTTTCCATCGGAAGTACCATCAGGGAAACAGGCTGAATATATAATTCTGATGTGTAACTAAGCAACAACCGTGGCGATATCGTGTTCATTGGGAATTGCTGTGTTATTTCGTGTACAATGCAATGTGAACACAACGTGATCGAAAATTACAAATTCTATTATATCTCCAAAACTGCGCAAAGCTGAGCGTTTATGAAAGATGGAAAGGTGTATTCCATCACGAAAATTTCAATGGGAACATTTTTAGAACGTAAAATCGATTAGGAAAGCTCACATTATGCTTATGTGGGAAAAAATTAACGACACATGTTTTTAACAAAAGTGCGAATATGGGACATTTTTAGGTACGCCTGTTTTTTCCATTGCAACACCATTAATATACTCGATGAAATCTATATATTTGTCACGTAATAATCATTTCAGCATTTCACGAAAAATTTGAAAAATCTCTCTTCGCGCCTAACTGCACGTTTCCTACTCGTTTCGGCCTTGAAACACCATACCGGCAAACGACACAATTGCCTTTGATCTTGTCCCACACGGTCAACTTGTACACAAGCTAGAAACCTATGGAATCAAAGGAGAGGCTCTCCGCTAGATTACATACTCTATTGACAACAGAACTTTTAGTGTAAAAACCGGATCCGACCTTTCTTCTTCTCCGATCACCACTGGAGTTCCTCAAGGATCCGTGCTCGGTCCTTTGTTGTCTCTAATATACATCAATGACCTTCCCGACCGCATTTCTAGCAATACCTTCCTTTATGCTGATGATTTAAAAATCTGGAATGCCTTTGATCCCAGCGCATTGCAAATTGGCCTCGACCTTATTAAGGGCTGGTCAGAAGACTGGAGTCCCCCTTTAAACGACAATAGGTGTGCACATATTTCTCTTGAAGGAGACTCGGGGAACCTATTCGTGATACATAGTGCACAAAATGTAACGGATCTCACGACAGCGGACCTTAAAAAGACCTGGGGATTTGACCTTCGACTAGTTTTTTTTTCACCACCAGGTGGCCGCCAACAAGAGATGTGAAACTCTTGGGATGATAAAAACAGTCCTTCTCCGCATGGACAGGCATGTTTTTCAAGCGCTCTACGGGGTCTATATAAGACCACTGTATGAGTGTGCAAATCAAGTCGTGTACACCAGCTTGAAGAAGGACATACTCGCCATTGAGCGTGTCAAGCGAGTAGCCACCAAAATGGTCAGTGGCTTGCGGCGTTTCTCTCACGAGTCTCGTCTTGAAATTCCTGATCTTTATCCACTTGAATTTCGGAGACTCTGCGGCGACTTAGTCCTTACGTACCTATTCCTCCGCATAGGACTCGTGCACCAGTTCTTTACCACAGTAGTTTATAACAGTCGAAGGGGTCACGACAAGAAGCTCTATAAGCTTCGACCCCGGACCCTCCCTAGGCAACAGTTTTCCTCTTGCAGGGTTATCAACCACTGGAACGACCTTCCATTGCAGTTTGTTAGCTGTTCTTCAAGGGACCGCTTCAAAGTGTTATTAGATTCTCACCTACTTCAGAAATTCTTGGATCATTATTCTACTCTGCTTTGCTAGATGAGTATTTTACTCGGTTGTCGGTATTCCCTGTAAACCCCAAGAGTGGTGCAACACCCTGTTTTCAATGACTACCTTTTACGTCAGCAGAAAACCGGTGGCATCGAAACAGACAAATTGACCGAATCTGGGTGATTTGGGCCTCCCACCTCGAACCCGTGAACAAATCGCTGGAAATCAAAAAATCTAGCCAGCCTCATGTAGAAGAAATCGAGTGAATAAAACTTCCATTTTCACGTACTTACGTATGTAAGTAATATTCATTGGTAAAAATGTGGACAAGAAGGTGGTGTGGTGATCGTAACAATCTATTTCTCATTAATGTTGTTTTATTACATTGCTGACTATAAGTTGCACAGTTGCGCTCGAGGGATAAACTACTTGTTTTGCTTAGTTCGGTTGTTAGTACTATTGCGTCGAAGCTAGCTTTGGAGTTCATTTCGGTATTTCTGGAACTATCACAAATGGCGTCGCGGACTTCTGCAAATTTATACGATGGATTCCTGTCCACCTGAAATTCTCAATATTCATAATTTGTCGAGAGAAATCAAGGAATATTTAGAACGCTTCGAAATATGGTGTCTCAGGGGCAAAAAGCTGGAAGCGGGAAAGAAGACCGCTCACTTCCTCACCATAATTGACAGAGATGCGTACAACTTGGCAAAAAACCTGTCATTTCCTGATTCACCGATTTCTCTTCCTTAAGAATCCTTGATGAAACTGCTGCTTTCAAATATCCACCCTGTAAACTTTGAAGCAGCCGAACGAACTAAATTTCATAAGCTCGTGAGAAAAGAAAATCAGGATATCAGACGGTTTATTCTGGAAATTCAGACTCAAGCTGCTCGGTGTAATTTCGAGGACCAATAACGAACTCAACTCCATGACCGTTTGGTTGCTGGAGTAAATTTACGTGATCTACAACAGAAGCCTTTATTGCTTTCGAATTCCAGTTTCCAATCAGCTAGAACACTGTGCGAACATTATCAGGATGTCAAAGTTGCTTTGAAAGATGAATCAATGGTTTTATCCAACAACATGGGGCAATCAGAAGGTCAGCAAAGACGGCTGTCTGAAAAAGTAACTACTGAAAATGCAATTGATGATGATAACCCTGCGCCCGATCCGTATGCTACTCATCAGTGGAACGACTGTAATTCATGTGGTAGCAAGCACGTTCAAGTCATTTGCCATAGTTCATTGTCGTCTTTCACACATTCCAGTTGCGACGATGATAACTTGAATTCTGACTTTCAGTCCATTGCTCTCACTGTCCCAGTAAACACGCCAACTCTGGCCCGGAGTCGGTCCGACTGTGGCAAGAGTTGGCAAGGAGTCGGATCCGAGTAGGCATGCAACAAAATCCAGAGCCAGTCCGACTCTGGCCAGAGTCGGATCGGAGTAGGATTCCAGTAGGCCAGAGTAGGATCCGAGTAGGCCAACTGCGCTAACACAATTTCCTTACGTTCCTAGTTATTCGCTTCAACAACTGAAGTAGTTGGTAACTTATGCAATCCAGCGCCTACGACCTACTGACACTAATCCGTAAGTGTCACTGAATTCTCTCTTTAGCGATCGATCTTATCTGGCAGCAAGCTGTCAAGCAAATTTAACACGATCATTTTTGTAATGAAGCGTTTACTACGAATGACTTCAAATGATCTTACGCGGACCGATATGGAGGTGGACAATGGACGCATCCTATAACTCCACATATTGCTCCTACGACGGACATACTAACGTAAACATGTTCTACGTGACAGGTGAACACGCAGAAATTAACAGCAAAACGATAATTACCGCAATAAAAAAAGTACATGTATATTTCATTGAAAAAATTGATAGAGTCCAAGAAGTAGAGCAACTAGAAACAATTCCCGTTGAAATTGAAGGCATCCTCAAGTCCAGCATGCTGTACGCGAAATACGAATGGAACAAAACCTGAAGAAAAAATCAAAGAAAGAGGGAACAACAGGGTACGAAAAAAAGAACAACGGAGAAAAACAAGAAAGAAATACTGAAATTTCACAAAAAATATTTCCCGAGAGGAAATAAACTGAAATGTGAACACACAACACGTATCAACAAGACTTTTAACAGACATGGCTCCACTATATCAAAAATCAAGTTTATATGAAACACGCATTATAGACAACTACGCGACACTTACAGTTAGACTATGATTCTGACAAATATCCACTTCACGTCAGTGACTTCGCGTTAAAAGCTGTCAACATGTGAAGTCAAAATCCGAGGTGCACTTTTACCTGGTAGATGTACTCCCGGTGATGGCAGTAGTTTCAGAGATCTTCGCGCGTCATTGTGATCTAGTTATTCGTGATTATCCAAACTTACTTGGTCAACGTGGATAAAAAAAGGTACATCGTAGGAATTTAGCGGTGCTTTTGTATGGTGGGTTAACTGCAACAAACCTCAACCATGCATCCATGATGCACCGTACCTGTTCATG
>JTDE01000207.1:293118-335450 GCA_014338405.1 Paragonimus skrjabini miyazakii | reverse complement strand
AGGAGGGTTTACAACACCTTTACAGGCGGCTGGTGCTTTTAAATGGGTTTTCAACTATCTGAGAACACGCTGTTTGATACGAGCAACTAGTCATCGGGTCGTACACCTTATTTGGCCTATACTGCAGCTACGTGAATATTTGTTTAGAGGGTGGGATGTGACAGACGTAGACTGTTTGTTCATAGACGAGCAGATTGGTAGAGTTCGGGTTCGCTGTACTCCACACAGTTTTACAGCGTTGTAAGTCCTGGATACAGCCGCCGTTAGACGCTTCCTTGTCGTTGTTTACCAGCTGTACCCTAGAAACGGGAGTTTTAGATACATTGTCTTCTTTGGTGTCAGCTTTACTCCCATTGTTGGGATAATGATGCTGCTGTATTTTCAGATGAATTGCAAGTGGTACCTGTTGACCTGAAGAGTAGCCGTCAGAAAGTTTAACTCTATTTGTAGGCTATATTCTGTACACACCCTGTTGATCAGATTAAAAGCTTACTGAATAGGCTTTTCTTATAATATATTGGACCTCTGTATTGATCTTCGCTTTAAAACTTCGGCAAGAAACCGACTGAGTGGGCTACCCATGGATATCCGGTCGAACTGTCGGGAAATTGATTTGTGGAAGGCAAGTGGAATGTGCTTGATGCATAATAAAGTTTGTCCCAATTCACTTTCTGGAACTCCGATGTCCACTTGATGTTCCCACCTGCAGCGCGGCAGAACTTCAGTACATTCATCCGCGGGCGTGTTTGTGAAGAGAGGCCACGTATCATATGGACATAAATTTTGCCTTTTTGGCCGCTTTATTTAGAACTTCGCGAATCTCAACGCTCCGAACGAAGAGACTGATGTATGAATCGGCCAAATGCAATGCTTTTTGCTGATAACGATGCGGATCTGATACATCTTATGTGAACAGGACTGAACGTCATTTGCGACCCCGGGTCCAGATGCACATTCCCAATTGGGTAAGGCAAAAAGTTATGCCAACGGGCGAAGCCATAGGTGGACATTTCAAACCGCACTTTAATATTGCAGAACCGATGTAATCCGGCAACCGTAGTCCACGTTCCGTACCGGGTTTCACACTTTCAAAAAGCCATTGCTGTCAAAACGTTCAAACCAGTGCTGGCCTTTCAGAAACATCTGGTTGTAGGGTTTTCGACACCGTGGTAGTGACAATGACTGTGGAAGTCGCGGATACGACGTTCTTTACTGCCTCATTTGCTTAGCCATAGAGTTATGTAAGCCGAACATCGCGGGTAATCCCAAGTATTCAGCGAGACTTGTCTGAATGTAAATGATGCGGTGTTTGTGTACTATTTTTGTATTCAGGTTCGTGACGAATGTTTGGTAAGACTGGTTGTTGATTCTGTCGAGAACCGATTTGAAAGCTGACAGTGAGAGATTGTGTGGCGGCCAGTCTTTTGTGTTGGTTAATTGATTATTTCAATCACTCCACATCCTGAGACAGCTTCACAGGCTCAGTAGACTTCCACATCGACAATTTGATTCAACACAGGTTCTCATCGTTCGTCATTCTCAATATTCGTTCTTCATATGTCGTTGTAATCCCATACAAGTTAATTGTATCATTGAAACTCAGCATTCCGTCGTCCAATCGACTCGTCTTCTTCGATCAAAGCGATATTCCAATTAGCGATTCTCATGAAATTGTAATGAGATCTGTTAATCATTTATGACCGAACAAATACACTGGTCTTACTACTATGTTTACACTACTGACCTCTTCAACGATGTGTTAATTAAATGAAGCGTGGAACTATCACCTCAAATTGGGCTTTAGCTTCAATATGTGATTTTTTCACGTAGACGCATCTAAACACATTGATAACAATTTACAACCATTGGAATACATTGTCGAATGGAAGCACCTCAGCTTACCTCAATGGCCGCATAAAAAATGAACTCGAAATCTACATCACATGTAAGTGAGGAAAACCTACGGACCACATTGCTAAAAAGCCGTTATCAATTTAGATAGAAGATATGAGCCTTTATCTCCTGCTCACTGTGCTTCTTGTTGGAAAGAGTTGACTGGATTATCTACACAAAATCGACAGTTGCAACCAACTTTGAATGATGTTCAGTTTGTAATTCCCAACAAAGTCTTGTTTCTATTTTCGTAGGCATTTATCTATGTCCATTAGGCACTACAGACCAACACGTTAACTGTGCTACACTTGTAAGCTTGACGGATACAAAACTAGGGATTTACAGTTGACGATCACTTCGAGTGACTGTTTTAGATTACATACTACCATATATCGCATTGACATCTGGTATGTGAAAAAATCCCACACCATCAGGAGTTTGCTCAACTTATTAGCATTATTTTTTGAATGGACTGAATAAAATTAAGCATGGGCTGGAGAAGTAAGACTAGGAAAACAAAATATTGTGAAGGTCAGAAAGAATGTTGAAAATGATAGTAAGATCTAGAGTGTTCACTGTCCTAAGTAATTTAGGATAACAGTAAAAGCACAGCAAGCGAGTGAACAAACTAACACAAGCTGTCCTGTGACAATGTTCGGCTGAATAAAACTGTGGAAAAAACCGGATGAATTTTTCTACATCAGCTGAAAAGATAATAAGAAATTACCGGCGAGCAAATTAATACAACGTACACGCATTAAAAAGTAACAAACCGGTAAACCACCTATTCTCTGCACTTAGCATTATGCCTCAGAAGTGTACCAAGAATGACAGGTGTAGAATCAGTAATGTGATGCTTTTGAGCATGTGGGGTAGATTTGACTCACTACGGACCAAGTGTGAAACCATGATCATTTCGGGACCCAACGGTCTTTGTCTTCAAAAAGTCACATGTACTAGCATGTACTTACATGTGCTAATGTTGGTTACATGTACTAACGGTAAACTTGGAAAAGTAACTCAATATGATCCCAAACAGTCATTATGGTGATGGAGTTGGTAAGGCTAACTTATTTACATGATCTTGCCGCGTTCGATTTAAAAGTACCCTAAATACGATTTCTCCGTTTAAACGCTTATTGAAATCTTTCAGTTAGCACGGTGATAAATCCTCAAATTGGTCCAACGGTGCTCCCGGACTAGTTCTGGGAGGCCCAGGGTTAAAAGACATTTTCAAACAATCGGCACTAACCTGCAGATGATTTCTGCCCTGAAGAATATTAGTGACTGAAGTTTTCAAACTTCACACAATATTGTTTACATTGCAGAAAGGAACTATAGATCTATATCTAGCAGTAGCACACCACGTCATTCTGATTACATCATACATCACCAACCTAATCACTAACGAAGGACAGCCGCGTTGTTTTCATCCAAAGACAGTTTTCATTCTCTCTCTGTCTTTGATATGTTAGCTAATTGGAATTATGACTAAATTGTATCTCTATCGAAAACGCTCAACAAGAGAGACTAAATCAAAGTAAAGCTTCACACAAAACACACTGATCTCTAATGTAACCTTAGTGTAGTAAAGGTACAGTCTTCTGATCTCAGTAAGCAGCAACCATTTAGGTTCTTCCCACCCACACACCCAAAAAAAGTGGTGCGTCATACCAAATAACACCAATCAATCTTACGCCATCGTTCGTTGACGCCGAACTATTTTTGTCTACATTGGTTTTTGTTATCTTGCATTCTACCATTTTGCCCCTGTCTGTCTATCCGCCTACTCAGAGTGTAGTTTCCGCTCTGAGGAATCTTCTTTTAAACAATAGGGAATACCCGCAGAAATCCTGAAGATAAAATTTCAACGGACAGTATTTGAGACGCTTGGTACAATTACGTAAAATTCAGTCACGACGAAGTTGTCGATGAAGTCTGAAAAACGGAATAGGACGATCGAGTAAACTATAAACATGACTGTTGCGGTTATGATCACAAATGATTTAGGTTTAAAGGTAACCAGTGTTGATTGGGATGGGTAGGTAAGAAGGGGTCAGATTGTCTAGTGGGTTGGGCATATCTATTTGACCAGGGTAATTCCAAGGATTGAACAAACCATTTTGAACAAAAGTTTTTCAACAAGCATGTTTTCTAGAAACGTTCATCTTAGGTCGGCACATTTATATGTAAATTTGTTGCAACAGACAGGTTACTGATCGAAAATAATACGGAGGACAAGGCGATTGCATGAAACACAAACACAAATGAAGTGAGCCTTAAATAATCAGTGTTAACTGTGATCTGTTGGCGGGAAGGGCTCAACGTCCCGTGTGAATTTGGTGTATGTGCTCGGTCATGGTAATTCCAAGGTGTGAACGAAATGTTTTTGAGAACACAACTCCGAATAATGTAATCAGATTGCGGCCGCCTAGGTTTTTTACAGGAGGTACCGTTTGATCATTTAGGTTGCGTTGACCAGGGCACAGTATACTTTACGAAACGTCTCTAAGTGTCCGCTAGTTGCAGTTAACCTATTTGCTATCAGTTAATTTTCGTGGTTGTTTAATAATTGGACAGATTACTGCCATAGAAGAAACATCCCTTATTACGAACCCTTCTGGTATTTCACATGTTTGAAGAGGATGAGTAACGTATTCTGTTCTCAGAATGTCACATACTTCACAGCGTCTTCAACCTTTTATAGATAACATATCGGTACAACCTGTGCGAGTGTATGAAGCGAAGCCGACTTACTTCCTGTAGATAACAAAGATTGGGAACTTGGCTTGAACAAAGTTGAATGCGGATTGGTATGTGACAGTATGACATCACAGGTTAGGGTAACAATACTGACTTGGGACCGTTTGGATATTCTCCATTGTAATTGTGAAACCGTTGCAAACAGTCGGCATCGGTAAGTAACTGAGTTTGACTACACACACACACACACAATAATATCATAAGATGTGGTTCCAGTCTTGTTACCACTGTTGTGTAAGGTGTCCCTCAGCTAATCCTGGACAGTCCATTTCTAACGATGGCTTTCATGATGCTAGCTCCAGGGTTCGTACACCCAAGGTTTCCCCAGCCTTATATTAACACGGATCGGAAGTCACAGTGAGAAGACGGTGAATGTACAAACAAACTTTATTTAGTTATTTACTTACCGTACACAAGCGGACTTCAACGCAACGAATAAGGGCGCTAGGGAGCTGGACGTGAGAGAACCTTCAGCACAACCGCACGGCAGCCGCCAGAGAGGACGAATGTCAACGGAAATTCCAGTTGACCTTCAGGATTCAAACAAGTGTCAGCCTGGTTGGGCGGCGTTCCCAACGGCAGTAGCTAAAACACTGTTATCCTAGTGAATGTAGCCTACAATGGTAGAGATGGCGCAGATTCCTAATATACTTACAAGTAAAACTGCGATACCTACGCCAACACACTAACTTTGATGCTAGCGGTTTGTAGTAAATTTACATTCACAAGGTAATGTGGGCCAGGGCGGTAATACTGGCAAGGCAACTCTCACGCCGCGGGGAGTTTAGGATTTTGGGGACGTCGAAGGTGATCTCACTACATGGCTCGGCCAGTAAGTAACAGGGACGTGTCATGTAATGATGCAATGTGCTAGCGCGTTTATTAGAGTCCCAGCTATATCGTTTTGATTGCATTCAGCCAGTTTGCGTGATCGCGTACATCCTCCTCGGATGGCGTATGAAGTAGCTTTAACTACCTATCCTAAAAGTCATGCCCATGTAACACAACCACGTATAAGAAAAACAGTCACAAAATTCGCCAAAACCGGCAATTCTAAGTAGACTGAACGAAATACTAACTACTAATCAGTGTTGTTCGTGATAGATCATTCTTTAGAGTCTCATCCAATAGACCAGTCAACTAATCAGGTACACTGGTGTTACATCAGCAACACTGTTTGATCAAGACTTATTCGAGTTGCATGCTGGTCATTCAGTTGCAAAATCAATCATTTTGAACGTCTCAAACTTGCAGTGGGCGTACTGACTGGGTGCACGTGTATACATGTGTTATTGACAATATTTTACACCCTGACTTTACCAACCCAATTACTAGTTAGTTGCTGTAGTCATGAGAAGAAACCGGGTATATTCAGAGAAATTTTGTAGTGTTCATTAGTGTTTTCTACTTTTGTGTTTGTTTTTACGGAACACTGCTTATGCGTTTTCACTTTATCCTTGTACAAATAACCTGATAAATTACAGATTAAATCCTGACCTAAAAACATAACATATATACTTTCAATCAGAAACTTGGACTGCCCGACAAAAAAGAATTGCCTGTCACAGGAATCTGCTGTCGCTTATCACCACCGGGTCAATTCGGATGTGTTCTTTATTTCATTCTCAACACTTTTGCAATCGGTCAGATTTTGTCGTACACACACGTGTAATTTGTGTGTATAGCTTGGCATTGTGTCACTGGATTCCGGGACGTCGGAGGTGCGTTTTTCGTAATCGATTAGATGAGTTGGGTTGGACGTCATAGACTCACTGGACAGCTGCATGAACACACTAAATCTGACAACAACATCTGAAGGTTATTTACAAGTTTTGGGTGGGTTAGTGATGATAGCGGATTTTCTGTATTGCAAAGACCTTCCTAATCACACGTTGTGTGACAACCAAGAAAGTGGAACACGGGAAAGCATAGGATAAAAGGAATCGTCATACACTCAGGTTGAAGCCCACTGTAGCTGGATAGAGCGATGTCTCCAACACTGTTCCGATGCAATAATTTTTCGGGGTCAATCCGAACGGCGGTTACAGGAAAGCCTGAAGAAAGTTGCAAATTTTTAGTGTAGTTTCCCAATGCCAATGAAAAAATGTGGCGGACAATGACTGTCGCAGGTTGTTTTACGTTTGGTTTTATCAACCGGATAATGGGTCATAGTGAGCCAGAGAGCTGTCCCGTTTGGACTTCACGTGCGGGATGGCTGCACCGAAGAGTGGTATCTTGATGGTAGTCGAGTCAACTCAGTCTTGACTCGCCAGTGAAAGTGGTTGAGTGTTCACATATGATAATTCAGTCGTGTCTAGTCTGAAGTCAATGACGCAGTGGCCAACACAGTTGCTTCGTGAAAGCCTGGCCGGAGTTCTAACCCCAGTCGTGGTAAGGATATGCACTACCTACGAGCTCTAACAAGAGCGAAACTCGAGTCTAGTGCTTATTTTCGAAAGGGGCCAACTAGAGGGTCAATCTGAATGCGTAGGTTGCGATCAACTGTGAATGACGTTTAACTTGAGATTAACCAAATCCCCGACTACTCAACAGTAGTAATCCTCCGTTTCAAGCAGTTGGGAACTCCAGGTTCACCATGGGAGTGCGATATCGTAACGCCATATGTTCACGGGGAATCAAAGATATTTGACGCCAACAGAAGATCGAACGCAGCCCTAGTCGCTTCAGTCACCAAAAGTTCGCCCAGTTGAGCAAGCTTGGGTTAGTCAGGTCGCGCTGTTATATTGCAAGCTTGTCGTGACCTAGACAAGTGCTCATCGATGCATGGAATAGTATGTCCCAGCTTTTCATTGGGAATCTCGTAGAAATGTTACAGAGAAGGAGGCTTTCATCACGGTCAAAGACAAAGTAACAACAAAGTAAACATTTTCGAATTTAAAAATTTAATGTTTCCCGATTTAAATGTGCTTATTTTTTGTATGGCTTTTTTATCGGGTGCAGACTTTTAACATAATTTTCAGTTTATGAAGGCATATAGACTGGCCAATAAAAAAATTGTTTAAGAGACGTTTTATACATTCCTGTTCCACGGCTGCAATTTTAAGCGGTTTTGAAGATAACCGAAAGCCAGTCAGAGCTTTTGTGCCACATTAAGGTATCCGGTTGACCCACTTTAACAATAGCACGGGTTCTTAGTTCTTTCCACAGTCTGCCATTTGTGTACACGCTGGTCAGCATCGGGCTTGTAAATATAATCTTTGTACATTTTGGTTGCTTTTCGTAACCTCATTTTGTTTGATTATTGTTTTATGAGAATTCGCAAAAGTACAGTTTTTCAGAGTGACTGCGTTTGGTGACCACAATCCTAACTCAGGCGTGTTCGAACTGTCGAACAAAAGACTATTGTCACCATCTTCGATCTCGTTGATCTCCTAGTGTGACGGTACTTGAGGTATAGTGGAGCAAAGCCAACCGAAGCGATGGGCTGAGATTGATATGACGGTTAAGTAAGCACTACCTTGCCGTTACAAGTAATCGATAGAGGAGCAAGCGTTGAAACCGGCTCGCAGTAGATGTGCACGTTCGAGTGTCATGGACAATTCTCAGAATCTTTACATGTTCAGCTAACTGCTTATGAGTATATAAAATCTGTAAAAAAAAAACAGACACAAGAGAAAAATGATAGTTAACTGAAGCTAGTGTTAATTGAGTGAGTCAGCAAATCATCTGATGAGCTTACTGCACTCCCAAACCACTTTTACTAAATGAAAAAGACTGCCAGTCCCTACTGCTCACCCGGTTACCGGAAGAAATTACATATACACACAGAGAGGGGTTTCTGAAACATGACTGTAAACCTCTTTTATCAAGTCAACAACGAATAACAAGTCAAAGACCGGATAATATCGCACGGATGGATTTTAGCAGAAAGCAAAACAAACCCCGACGAGATAGATTTGAACCAATGACCTAGAGATCAGTGCAATATCTACAACCCTCTATTATACCAGGTGAGCTGTCGTTTGAGTCGGTGAGTGTCTAGGTTGTATAACGGGGCCTCATTATCCGACTGAACGAGAACATCATTGATCACTCAGTGATGTGAAATAACAACGACCGACGGGAGTATTTATTAATTTTATCGGTGGTATATGTTTTGATTGAAGAAACTTCAAGTATCACATACGAACTTCGCATTTTAGTAACGGACAGGTCAAATTAGCGAGGAAAAACTCTGCTGTCCAGCAGCGTTGATGCCTAGGACTCACTTTTATTGAGTGTTGCATAATGATTATCTGAAGGTACTTTGTTCCCAGGTATATATAATTAGGATTATTGGCAGTAGTGTTGCTTAGACTGCGGTGGGTACAGGTGCAAACGCTAACTCGCTGAGTGTATTAGTGGATGTGCTCCGTTGGGCCGTAAAAACGATCATATGACAGAACAGAAAATAGTCAATTCTGCACCATTTTTAAGCAAGAGAATGCATCAGTTATTCAACCAGATACTGTCACAAAGTAGTAAATGAACAGAAGAAGGCAATACTACGCATCAGTAATATACAAATATGTTGATTAAATCAAGTATGAAAAAATAACCAAGTGCAATAACTTATCGAGTTTGAAGTGTTGCCAAACACCGTGAATTATTGATGGTTCCTGCCACAAATAATTACTGTAAGTTTTCCCATCAAGGTTACTTACATTTCTAGAGCGCTCAGGGCATCTCACAATATTGAATAGTTAGCTTGACCTACTCAATAACCTAATGTCAATCGCACAACAAATCCTTGGTGTCAAATTGAACCAGACTTGTTGCACCTGAGGTTGACTCTTTCGGAAGCCTGCAGTATTAAAGCCTTTATGCAGTAGTCCTCAGAAAATTTGGACCAGCGTGGTAATACTGCGTGCAAAAAACAAATACTAATATGCATTTTAAACTTGTCGTCCAGATTTTCACAATATTTGACGTATGGTGCTAAATCACATGATGTTACGAGGGGCATTCGGGTAGGATGGAGATCACACAGACGAGTCAATAACGGGATCAGTGCGCTCTTATGCCTGGCCCGCGCTTCTCAACGTTGTTAATTTTCCATGTGGATGTCTCATACATGCAGACTAAGTAATTGAAACCGTCAAACCCAGTCTTTGTCAAAATGAGTATGCCTCTCTGTTAATCAGACGTGATTGAAACAACTGATTGTTGCCTAATTTGTTGCACGACTTAATATCCTCGATTTTGCCTTCGTCTGGCCATGTGATGGCTGCCAGTTCTAATTTTTAATAATCGAAAGTGGCCCGACTTTTTAATATATTGTGTTTATAGAGGAAATGAACATTCTATTCATTGCCGTACTGTGAGCTGGTGAATATCAGTTATGGACTGAACAACAGCCACAATTGATCACAGCTGTCGCATTCCCATAGACTCTCCGTAATCAAAATACTGCTCAACAAATTAATGATTTCTGTGATTTCAACTTGGAGAGAAGTCTTAATCGAAGGGTCATCTACTGGAGTTAACAGACAGTAACTGTATCTCCTATCAAGACAGTCGGGCAACCTGATCATTACTCACAAGCGATAGTGGTTGAGCGTTCACATATGGTAATTCGGTTGTACTTGCTAATGTGAAGCCAATGGGGCAGTGATGAACACTGTTGCCTCGTCAAAACGTGGCCGCAGTTCTAGTCCTGGCCTTGGAAAGTATGTGCACTACTGGCGAGCTGCTCTAATAGGAGTGAAACTCGAGTCTAGTGCTTTTTTTAGAAAGGGGCCGACTGAAAGGTCTGTGGAAATGCGAAAGTTGTGATCAATTGTGAGTGATGTTCAATCTGTATGAAAGCCGAGAATCCCCTACTACTCATCGGAATATCATTCACCATTCCGTCAACAAACTTGCTATCTTCATAAGAAGAAATGTCTCATTTCTTACTTTCATAAGGACAATTTACAAATCATTTTGCTCAATATGCGAGGAAATATTTAGCTGATGAGATAGGGATTACAGGTTAATTGCTTTCGGGAGTTCTTCAGGAAACATTTTTCTAATTAATGGTAAAAGATTAGCATTTGTCATAAGTCTTTTCCGGCCTAGTTTTCCGCCACAGCACTATTCATCAGGTGTCCATGCTGTAATGACAGTGATTTGCGGAATAGGCTTATTAGGTTAACCAAGTGTTCAAAATCTCATTCGCTTAGCATTATAAATATACCCAATCTTTTGAAGCTGTTCCATTTATCAAAACTTGCAATCAGTTGCAACTGTGTGCAGATCAATCAATTTTATAACGTGATTATCACAGACTCGTCCCCTGAACCTAGCTTATAGTTTCATCTAGTCGTCTGGCAGTTGAATATTCATTCAAGCCTGGCAATTAACGTGATTTAAATCTTTTAACTCCACAACTGGATATAGCAGAAACAGGATACGAATCGGTAACTTGTGAGAGATTACGAACTTGCAGCCGCGCAATCACCGTTTCTATGAAAGTTGGTTGTTAAGTGATAGTCAATTCATCTAATGAGTAACGTATAGCCAGTCTATCAAACCTGACATGTAGACGAATCATTTCAGATTGTCAATTTACTAAGGACGCAGGTGAACGAAACTACAACAGTTCAATTTGAAAAGGACAAGATTAACGCGTAAGAGGAAAGTTTCGTTCTCATCTCGTTTGCTATCACAACAAAATCGTTGCAGTCAGTAAATATCCGACAGGCATGACGTTGTACGCGTCATGAAGTTTGCTCTGAAATCAATACATCTTGACCGGTCATGTTCTTATCTGAACTCAGATTGCAGTAGTACTGCTAACTGTTTCAGTATGTCTGCTTATCTGTGGGAGCACGTGACATTCGTTCGCCTCGCTGTGGGAAGAACTTATTAATCGTCTTCTACTATAGTGAACAATGCCAAATCACAGTGTTGCTCATTCAAAGCGTTTCCGTTCACACAAGTTCTCTCTGGCCCACAAGGTCACACATACTGCATATGGTGTTACACTAGCATAACATACCGCTTGTTCGTAAACGGTCGCCTCGATCCTCACAATTGGATGCAGTGTGTACTTGCTCAAACATGACACGCAGATGACATGCTCTAGCGTGCGTATCGTTTAGTATATCCGATTGCTCTAGTTCTCGTGAGTGATCAGTGCAATGATCCGCACTAATTTCAAAACTAGTTAGAACATAGAAATCTATAATCCCACGTTAAATAATGAAAGCAATCGTCATTATTTTGTAGATATCTCTGAACTTATCCTCAGGGAACGTTATAGGGGTATATTCAGGAAAGGTACTGTAGAAGTTTCATCTTTAATATTTGTTTCCAAATATGTCATTCCTTGATCACTATCCAATCAGTAGAACCATGCCAAATCCGGACCGGTGTAAAGGTTTTGTTACGTGTAAAATTAACTCGTTCATGCAGACAAAATCTATATCACTTTAAAAAAAGACAGCTTTCGCGTTGGTTGTCAACCATACACCTGAGCGGATGCCTAAGATAGATACAGTTCTACAATAAAAATCAGTTGCTAACGATGAAAACGTGCACCTAATATAAAGGTATGTTCCTCATTACATATGAACTCCGTTGAAGTAAGTTAGCTGTTCCTGTGACAAAGCAAGAAACATCTGCTCAAACAATAGGCCAGATTTCAAAATGGCATTTTTGCCCAGTGTACTTTTAGATAAGTCTAGCTCGGAAGTCTGGCAACCAAAGCAGTGACATATCCATTGACGACATAGAAGAGAAAAGGCAATTATTGGCGATCTCCTCTGACAAGGTGGTTCATTCATAGAGCTACTCTGCACCGAAAATTTTCAAGGGCTGCATTTCGCTCACGAACTATCACCTGACCAAGTATGCCTCCATCTGAAGGACAAATTGCCTGTCTACGCAGAAGGCCTACGCGTGCAATTATCTACCAGCTGTTGTACAGCACTGGATGTAGGATGGGGTAATTCCTCAAAGAAGGCAAGACTGCGTCATCAAGCCAGGTTAAGAACTAGGGTAAAAAATTCGATAACAAACGCGACTGTTGTCCACCTGACAGACAAGAACCATATAGTTAACTCGATCGAGTCCGTCATATTCGTCTACAAAGTTCCTGTCAGTCGACGACGGCTGACGTGATTATAACTCGATTACGCAACCAGAAGCTATGCGCACAAAATTAGTTACTTGACGTCCCTAGCTTCCCATGACCAGCGATTAAACTACCTGGGTCCCTTGCTGACTACTGACAACTGACCTATCGTTTTTAGTCGATCCACTGCAATGTTAAAGGTTTCACTGTCAGGCTACTTGGGTAATCTATTTGACCGAGAGAATTATATATTCAATCGTAAACAGCAAAACATCGGGTAAGTTTTATAGCCGGCATGAACTTTCACACTGAATGTAATTTTTTGACATACCGCTTACGTGAGATCATATACACCTCTGTATATATTAAAATTGGTATTAATACCGTACTGCTTGCTATTGTTTTAATCTGCCTTGTTGTTTACCATATTGCGCAAAGTTGGCAGAGAAAGCGAAGTGGGGCCGACGACAAAAATACACGTGTCGTTAACATGATTTCGACAAAATCTCATCAGGCTGTTACAATTATAAAACAAAATAAAACTGAAAACAGTTAGATGCAAAGCTTGCTGTTGGTCATAATTTCGCATTACCTCAATTTTGTGATTATGAACGCAGACTGGTTAATCTATATTGGGTGTGGACTGCCTACATGTCGATCGGCTGAGTCAGCTAATGGCCAAGGCAACTGAAGCGATTGAACAAAGTCTTGTCTGTCCACACAAGACTGCATTACCTTATTGAGTGGTAATGGCCTCAGGAGTGACCAACATTCGCAAGCGAACGAGAGTTGACCGATTACGTGAGACCATGTGGCCTGTAAATGTAAAGAGTAAATGGTCGATCTATGTTAACCTGATTCTCGCTGTCAGGCAGGTGATCTAGAGGATTTGACTAGGATAGACAATGATTGCGCGTAGATGTTGCAGGTATGATGGGGTTCGGATTAAGGTGAATAGGGAGAGAGAAATAAGGGAGAAAGAATAGACTATGTGGAGGCGAGATGTGTCTATGGCAGGTTTGCGTACCGCCAACTAGAATCTGGCCAGTGGAGGCAAGGAGCATGCACGATGTTCATTTGTGCATAAAACTCCGGTTATTATATACGGATGGTCGTAGCTCCAGCCACAAACAGTGGGTAAAGAGGTACGCAGTTTGGTGATTCAAATGGTATGACGGTGTGCACTTTAAATGCATGACTTTAGCACACTCTGGCTGCCCGCTGATTCAGAGTGAAGCAATTACTATCTTCGATCAATCCTTTTCTAAATCAAGCTGGGTAATACTCTTTGATTTCTGCAGAAATCTGTTATGTAACGAAGCCAAAGTACTAAACCCCACTTTAAAAATTAGCATTAATTTCCTGGATGTCCATTCTTAAATCTTTTGTAAGTGTTTGCCAATGACACAGTGTATCCCTCTTCTTTAACCGATCAGTGTCACGTTTGGTCACGCGAACGAATGAAACTGTCCAAAGAATGTGTAATCTAGGAGATCCGCTTATAAGTCCGTGCACAGTACATCTTCAAAGTTTCTACAGTGGACCCGAACCCAGCAAACCTTACATGCTTGTACGCTGGAATATTTTTAGACCTGGGAAGTGAATGCGTACTAGAAATTGTACACCTGATAACACCCCACATATTCAAAGCAATTTTAAGCCAGTCTGAGTCAACAAGAAGACCTAGACGTAAGCTTAATTTTTACAAGCGTACACCTCCACAACCACTCTTTGTCCGGAAGAGAACTGTGCTCCTGCAGGACGATTACGTGAAACAATCATGTTGACCATGACACCACTAGTCTCAAACAGGGTGCAACCGAATTGTCCTGTCTGAACACGCAGTCACTTTCGCTCGTGAAAAAGACACGTAGGTTTCATCTTCTCAATAGAGGACATATTAAACTTCCTGTCAACCCAAATCGGTCCTCACGATTAGGACTACTGGTCAAATTAAAACCACAGAAGTCACTAACCTAGTTGACCGACAACATGCTGGTTGATATAACCTAAACATCACTCATAATTGACCGCAGATTTCCCACTCCCACGGACGTTTCAATCTGCCTCTTCCAAAAAACATACTGTTCGAGTTTGGCTCGTGTTACAACTCACCAGTAGTACGTATCGCTGCCAGAGCCTGAAATTAAATTCCACGTACACTTTTATCATGCAGCTTCGTTGAAACTGCACCACTGACCTCAGCTTAGGCACCACTGGATTGCCACACGTAAAGACTAATCCATCTGTTCTTGTGTAATGTGTGCAATGTTTTAAAGTCAGTGTTGTATTCATTCAACAAATAAAGAATTTGAAATTAGCAGTAAGAAGACGAACAGTGGTAGATGTTAAGCATTTTGTATTCACCCATCATTACCATACAAAAATAAACATATATATATATAAAACTAGTAGGTCGGTGGTGAGGAATTAAAACAGGGAATGAAGCAGAAGATACAGCGCAGGTTCATGGGAGTCCAGGACTTACAAATGGTTGTCTCTTTACATAATGCTGGCTCGAAACGACTAATCATGACTACTTCAGCGAAACGCCGGGGACGCACAGTAGTGTGACATTGCATAATCCTGAACGTAGAAGTGAAATTAATTCAGTGACTACAGGATGGTTGTCGATCGAACGAACAGCCTTATTCTTGAAAGCCTTTACAAATCGTTTGAGAATTCAAAAGAGGAACTGTGCCCTCGAGCTTCCAGTGAATTTGTTCTGAACCTATCTTCTGTACCACTTAGTGTGCTACAGCTGGAAGCATTGTTTGTAAATTTCACTGCAATAATCTAGACAGTTTATCAACAACTACATAGTCGGAGACTCCTTTTGATGAGTTGCCAGTTCAGTATGTCACCAACCCGGACGCTCATAACTGGTTTAAAACGAAACTGACTGACATTTCTCGTGGATTCATTAGGATACCATCAAGAGATAAATGTGACCGTTCTCTGAAAGATCGGAGAACTAAGAACGTTGTCATGTCAAAACCAGATAAATCTCCCGTTGCCATAGTTATGAATGAAGAACAGTATACTCGGGTGCTGTGATCGAAACTCAACGATGAGATCAACTATCCAATGCGTTAACAACATTAAAATGGTGTATGAATTGTACTACCAAGCAATTCGATACTATAATTTTTTGCTCCTACAAAGAACATTTGCTGGGACCTGTTCAAATCCTCAAAGCCATGCGGTTCGCCAGCGTCGAGACTGCTACAACTCAAACTGAGTTTTATGTGTTAGCAACTTGCCACAACACAAACTGGCTCAGGTTTTGATACAAGCTCTGTTACCATTAAAACGGAACGTCTACAGATTTGCTGGCAAAGACCCATTCGTTCTGACCGAAAATGCCTACAAAAGTAACCTAGTAGACAAAGTAGTATTCAAAGGAACCGAGTGATTTAAAGCATAACGTGCCAGTACGTAGTTTCATAAATTTATTGATTGTGTGTATGACCACACGACTTTGGGTGGTTTCGAGTATGGGATAGAAACCTCATGACATTAGACAACAGGTATGCTGACTATTGAGTAATGAATCATGAAGGATTTGCTGGATTTTTGAAGTTCGGAAAATGCGTTCTTTCAGATAGCATAAAAAGGCACCTATTTAATATGCTTCGTTCGGTCATCTATAGATGCCACCATGGGCCTCTGTTGTAAATGACTACATTTAATATGGTTGCATTTGTATGCCTTTTTTCTACTTAGGGATAACATAACAGAGTGATTGTGTCTTAAATCGGGATAAACTGGCAACACGGTTGCTGCTCACATGCGAAAGTGGTTGACGATTAGAGTGTGATAATTCGATCTTGCCTAGAGTGGGCTTACTGGCAAAGTAGTTTATACCGTTTCCTCATAGAAACGTGTCCGGAGTTCTAATTCCGGCAGAGACATACATCACTGATGAGTTCTGAAAACGGCTAAACTCGAGTGTAGTGCTTCTCTTTGAAAGAATCTAGCTACAAATTCCACCCGAATGCGAAAGTGCTGGTCATCTGTGAGAAACGCTTGATTTGAATCAACGAAATTTTCAGCTGTTCACCAGAATTATTGTTTGCACTGGTCGAACCGGAGAAACTTACGGTTTTAACGGTGTAGTCAGTTGGGCGTGGTATGGTTTTCGTTCGACCGAAACTTTTAAGTATTGCACTTACCGTCGGGCAGTTTACCACAGCCGGTTTCGAGTTGTAACAGACAATTTGATTATTCGTGTGGTTTATGAACACTGGAATGAGCACAACTATTCTTGCTGTGGTTGCTTGTTTGTTAGTTTAGATCTCTGATGCAGAACTTCTGTTCTGCTTCGATGGTTGCTCACTAGACTGTGAATAAAATAAAAGATCTTAGACGGAAAACTCACCGAATGAATGTACACATCACGATTATTTCGTCTATCACAAGAACATGGAACTCGATACCGAATACAAAATCTCCATGGCAAAATAAAGAATCCGATTTAAGTGAGACATGAAAGCCTGGTCGTCATAGTAGCAAAAGATGTCAAACAAAGTACCGTTTCTTTCTCCCCAAGCAAGGAGACATGCTGAAAATTAAGAATTGTGCTTTCCGCAAATTATCATTATGTCAGGTGCATATAAAATGTTATGGAAATTTTTAAATTAAGCCACCAGGATGACGCAATCGATAACCGTATACAATATATATACAACTGATTAAGAAGTCGGGAGTAGTCAAAAACCCCGACGCACTCGCATCTTATCTATTGACCAAACACAGATAACTGAGAGGATGCAAACGCAGCTTAGCGATCTCAGAATCATTTAGCATTAATTTCCCGATTATGCCTCAACAAAGTGAACGTTTTCAACCTTGGAACGTTTATGCGGAGGTATAAAACTATATGACTACGTTGCAAATGCACGTAAACCTAGTGGTTCCATCAAGGCCACCATGGCCACCAAAAACCAGTAGTCGATTCAGGTTGCTGACATGGGATGGGGGTGAAGAACAACTCTTTGATAATAGGGGTTTCCATGAGGGGTAGAAACCAGCATCTGCTATTTACATATCTTACTACTGACCTACGCTTGTTACAGTCGATCCACGCATTGTCTGAACATTCAGCCTAATAGTGTCCATCAGTTTGCTTCAGTGACGGCTGAACCAACAGAACAAACCGGTTCTCCTATCAGTGAGTATCAGAACATATCCGCAAATATCTGATCAAATCACCTGAGCTGAGTAACAGCCCGTCTGATAACCAATCCATTAACCCAGTGATGTCGACTATCAAACACATCCAGATGACTGTACAGATTATCAACCGGATAAGTTCAATCACTTTATTACCGAGTACTCATAACCCAAGTCAACGGTGCCTTGTCGAATGAAAGGCAAGGACTAGTGGTGTGTGTGCCAAAATGTTGTATTGTAGAGACCTTTTGAACCATACCACTTGTTCACTGGAATGTTTGCTGCACATTTGATTTGATTTTGTTAAGACTGTAGACGGTAAGAATGAGTAAAACGTCGATAACTCAAGATAGGTTTATTCTCACTGTTTTTATGAATTGGTAAAAGGGGGCTCAGTGTCTCAAAGAATGAGAGTTATTCAAACGCGTCCATCAGGTCTTGAACTTTCTGATGGCGTTGCGCAGTTGACGTAAACGACTGTCTGTTCTCTGTTGGTTTTATGCTGGAAGTCATCTGATGACATGTGCAGTGTTCAGTCGAGCACGAAAGGTGTTTAGCAGTTCGATGAAACGGATGTTGTTTCGTTCTGTCAATGCAGATGACTGAACAGTCTACACTTCACCGGTAGACGAAGTTTGCCGACTTTCCGTTTAGGGATAATGCGCCATTAGCGGACAAGTTAGAATTCTAGCTGTGGTGTAAATAGCAGCAGACAGGGAAGAACAACCGGTAATACTTAATTCACAACAGTTTCTGATGAGCCACTTGTTAATGTCCCCTTCTGTGAAGGGTAACCATAGTATAGCTCTCATTTTAAGTATACAGGTAAATATCTCACTGGGTCTCGGGCAATTATGACGGCAATGTTGATAGCCTTGTCAAGAGTAAAGCCTAATCTGAGTCAGGATTTGCTGCAGCACATAGATCACATGTTCATACGTCCAAATGTCTTCCACCAAATTGACCTATACACTTCACTGCTGAAGGTCGAGAAACTCAGGTTCGGGGTGCGAAGCGATCCGTAAAATATTTTGCCCATCATCTTCGACGACGTACAGGCGTAATAATTTTTGGCCGATATTATAACTACTGTAATAGTTATGTGGAAGGGATGTTATCCGGAAACGGTTTCAATGGATTACCCAGTGTAGTGCCACCAAATTGTCTAGGCTCGACCTTATAGTTATACGTACGACAGATTTGTTAAAACGTCGCACCTACTTCGACAGGCAGCAAACTAATATTTTATACCCACATGTAACTACAAGAAACATAGTGCTTGAAGTTTGTGTTAGTTCATAGCATTTGAAAATTTTCGGTTTACTAAGTCAACATTGTCATGTGTTATGTTTTCACAGACGCTTCAGTGAGAAACGGTCAACGACGCTCTAAAACGGAATGTGGCCCGGATAATTGTTAAAAAATTCTATTAGTTATTTGTGTATTATCTTTATCATAGATTGCGGGTGTTTTTTTGCATATCCAATCCAAGCGGGTTCAAGTTTAATCCATACGTACTTCCAGTTCCGTAAATTCTCCGAACAACAAAGTCAGACACTTTCAAGCTGGTTCAGATGCGAATATGAGATGCCAATATCAGACAACTAGCCTATTAAAACGTCCAGTATACAGTAAGCGGTAAGTTCGAAGATGATGGTATATAATATGAAAGTGTGATCATGTATGATCGCGCACACGGTTTTACTTTCATTTATGCCGCTCTTATTCGTGGCAATAAATAAAGACTTTCACAATGATCGATGGACTACCGCCAAAGGTAGCACCGAACATGTTAATTATTTGTTGCACCTATCATGATTGTTCACACTTGGAGCTGACGGTTTCTAATTAGTCCGTCCACAACGATTGACTCTCTTTTTTTGGTAATCGTTGGCTTTGTGATAGACGATCGACTGTGGTCTACCCCTAGGATTCTGGCTATTCCAAAATGTCTTCTTCAATATTTTGTAAACAATCACCGTCGAACAAATGCTTTCCATTGTGTTCTGGAGCTAATCAATTTCAGCTCGCCACTCAAGACAGCTCATATTGTTTTCTTTTGAGTTCAAGCTGAACAAACGCTGCTTTCATCAATTTATCTCTTTAGAAAACATCCGACAAAAGTAACAAGAAATTAATTCACTATTGATTTTTTCTTTTCACTCTAAGAGATATATCGACAGCTGAGTTGTATGTCAGCGGACGTCAAAGCACTGCCAATTTCATATTTCGTGAATAATGATTTTGTGCACACGTCACAAGGTTAAATCAGCTCCAGCTAGGCTAAAACCACTTACTATCGACAAGTGAGATGTATTCACGCGATACTCAGCGTGCAGGTGGATGACAGTGTTCCTACGTTACGTGAGTGAAATTCAGCGCATCAGGGATGGATGTTAATTACCATTTTAAGATGTCTCAATCCACTTTAGAGTAAACCGTTGGTATACTTACGGTACGGGACAGTCTATGTTTTTTTACACAGATTCGCAGTGTTTTCAACTATTAGCGAATATCATGGTTTACAATATGTGCGCTTTAATTTGCAAGTTCCTACGGGTTTTTCCTTATAGTCCCGTCCATCCGTAAATTATAAAACAGATACTGTTTGTTTTAGCAATCACTGTTCAACAGTTTGTGACTAGTGAGTGACGCAGTTCATGTGGATTTGATTTGCTACAATTTGAATCTAAATAATATTTGGACGCAGCTACATTTATCCGCTAGTCTACTTCGGTTTGATCATCGCTGTCACGTATGCATTCAATGAAATCAGACCTGTAGGAGACAACATCTCTACGGGGCGCATAAAAAGTACACAGGTTATATGCAGCTTCATCCAGGCTGTCCAAACAGTGTGCTTAAAATGTTCTATTCAGAGATACTAAGCTGATCTGTGCTTACGACTCCAAATACATAGCAACCCACGTCTTGAAGTAAAAGTTATTTTAACATTGGGGTCAAAAAGATATTTGCTGAAACTTACCGTTTAAAAGTTTAAAAGTAAAATTTATTTTGGTTCATCTTGCAGATGCGACAAAAGTCTTGCTTTCACTACGAGACAACTACAGATCAAATATATCAGTGGATAAATTCACTTTTTTTCGAAACAAATCTTCAGCTATTTCTTTAGAATGCCACGTTTTTCTGTTTCTCGATAAAGAACTGATCGTCTGTCTCCAACACTTTCTAACCGAAGTTGCAAATAAACTATACTTTTCTAAACGTTATTTTCAATCAGGTAGATTATTGATTTTCACAATTTTTAACCGTTTTTAGCCATCACGTTAAAAATAACTTGAAAATGGATATGTTTTCGCCATTGATGAAATTTCGTTACGCCGGGGGTAGAAAGTGAAAACACTCAGACTTTATTGAAAACTTTACATTTCTATAAACTTTCCAGCCTACTTATTTTGAAAACGAGCGCTCGATTAAAATTCTATTCTCTTTATGGCTGACCACAGCATCATTCACAAATCAATCTGACTCGGTAGTTGGATACGATCACTCGATCGTGCCAAATGTGAGGTCAATAGCGCAGTAGTTGCTTCACAAAAATGCGGACCAAACTCCACACCTCGGCCCTGACAAGGATATATACTATTGACGAGCTTCAGTAAAAGTGAAAATTAAATATGGAGCTTCTATTGAAGGAGTTGTGCTGAACGACCCATCCGAGTGTGAAAACTGTCATCAAATGCTACTAATATTCAAGCAACCAATCCAAGTCATATGCTGATCACCAGGCCGCCGATTCCAACCTAACACACCGTTGGCATTCGTAAGTTATGACCAAGACAACGAAGCCTGTGAGACGAACTCATTATGCGCAGAGACAAAAAAAGTCCATCCTCCCAGAAGACACATCGACCAGCTGGAAGGGTGTAGCTGCTATACACCACTCATGTTTCGAAGACACTGGCGGTCAAAAATTGGCTTTGTGTACATCCTCCGCGCGGATAGCCCGGGTTTTGCAGTCGTACAATTGGATTGGTTTTTACGGAAGACTGGGATGACGCCTGCACAGCAAATGGCATAAGTTGGTGGACACAATCTTGGCATTAACTATGTGATTTATGATCTCACTGAACATTCCATCAACGTCAATACAGCTTCCAAGATACATTCACCTCCCGAATACATCCAACGGCTCACCACCATGGATGAGAGAAGATACATATTTCTGTAAGTCTTGTAACAATACGTTGAACTCAAAAGGTACAAAGTACAAAACAAACTGATGAATGGAAGCCTCTAGTCTATTTAAGATGATCTGGGCCTTTTGGAAGTCCTCATGGATAAGAGCAATATTGTCTGCATGTTCTATGTGAAACAGTCAAAAACCTGGGGGCAGTTCTACTTCATCATATTCGCCCTCTCCCATGACACGTCTTAGGTCCTCGCCCATTGTAAATTAGGAAAGAAAAAGAAGGGCCAAAAACCTTTACTGCACCCCACTTGAGATGCTGACGGTCGGCGATACGCTTCCATAAACACTAACTTGACCCGGTATTCGAAGGTAAACTGCTTTATGTATGTTGATATAATTCTCAGGCACACCCTTCCTGCATAAACATTCTTATAGTGCAACACTGTCAAGTAAATCAAAAGCTCCTCTGATGGCTAAAATGACAACTGTTGGCCTTCTACATGGATGGCGGATATCAGACTTCTGGCGGAATGTGAATATATTATAAATGCACCCGAGGCCAGGGCAAAACCCAGCCTCCTCCTCATACTTATGCTGTTCGCGTCTTTCACTTAGTCTACGAGGTGCAGTGACTGCAAGCAGCTTCGACGCAAAAGTAATCAGGCAAATCCCTCGGAGAATTGCACACGAACTGCATGAACTCCCTTCAAAAATGGAGATGATGGTAGCGAAGCCCCATTCATTCGGAACGATTCCACTGGCCCAGAGCCATCAGCAGTTCAACTTAGCCTGAGTCCGTATCTATAAAAAGGACAGGATAAGGTTAGTATGGGCCGGGTGTCGTAACATTTTAGGAAGCTGATTTCAAATGAGATCTCCGTTTTCGAGGGCAGAGAGACGTCAACAGACCACCGAATATAAGCAAAGTCTGAATGCATAATCAACGGCACTAGTGGTTGGTTGAACTTCTATTGGAAATGCTCAATCCAGCTTCCTGAAGGTCGTTGCTTGTTATAAGCAGGCTCATCTTTGGATTCGCAGATTATTTTGTTTATGCCTGGCTTCCTGCTACCAGTTGCCCGGATGAAATGGAAAAGCTTTCGAAAGTTCCCAGCAACAGCGGTTTGTTCCACCTTGATAACGCGTTGTGTTCATCATCATTTGCAGTCATATCATAGTTGCCTCCGGAGTTCCGAGCGGGCAGCTGGGTGGATTATTTCGGCAAGCTCCAAGAAGTTTGAGTGATCGCACATAGACCTAGAAGTAGGCAGCTGAACGAACAGTAGTACTGAACTCATGCACTGCATGTGGTATGCGTACTCATTATGCTTCACTGTGGTCTACTGAGTGCGCTTCCAGACTGGGAGCGAGCTCACACCAATGAGCGTAAGGCACATGTACCTCTGCTAGTTTAGATACGTCAATTTGCGGTTGACGGTGGAGTGGACTCTTACTAAAACTCCAAGCGAACTTAGCACGTAACAATGCTTAGTCGGAATCCACGCAGTTGCTCCAGGTTGACTTGCAATCTTGGAAACAGCCAGGCTACCGATAGCTGATGACAATGTGGTCAAACTGTGTCCAGGATTGATTCGGCGATGGATGTCGCTATATGACTCATTAACAACTAGAACACTGAAAATTACCGATAGTCAGAAACAGATCGTCAACAGCACGGAAAAGCAGCTAGATTTTATTGTCGTTCGTCTGACAAGTAACGGGTCACGCTGCTCAGTAGTAAGCCTTCCAATTTGATCGGTCAACCTTCCAGCTGGTACTCCAATGTCCGTGCGCTGCGTGGTGTGTAAAAGGTCAGTTACAGATGTTGGTAAAAATCACGTTTGACTACATCTGGACTAAAGCTTGTAGAGGCATATTGCCAAAACAAAAAACAGACGGCTTTATGTATAAGCGCTGACTGATGTTCTAATAGAGCCTGATAACACAAAGGCGGCAGTTGACGGATATCTAGTTGAGCAGCGCCCTATCTGAACATACGTTCAGGGCAGTTCCAACATTCGTTTTGACAGTGACCTTACCTGCAAGGTTTCCAGAAAAGCGCACATTGCACGCGCACATTGGAGTGGCCGACAGAGGTTAAACTTATGGCACAGCGTTGGAATCCTGAGGAAATGTTTTGAAAGAACAACACATTGAGAATAAGGGTCTCCAGAGTAAGTGGAAGAGCTACCTACTGACATTTGAATAAATATATTCTAGGATTAAAGGTAGTAGACTTAAATGGTGTTTGGGAGACGAGTAGGAATTTGTGTTTTTCAGGCAAGGAAACCTGGGTATTTGACACAATATCACTCTGGTTGTGACTTCCATCGCAAGCAACAAATGGGACAAGTCTCCGTTATGTATCAGAAAACGGGACTGGGGGGATCATCACGTGAATGAAAACTTGGCGAGAGAGGGGAGACTGTGTTTGATTGGTTTGGTGCGGTAGAATGTGACATGAGGGCAAACCCGGCTACTGAAACCTGGGCCGAAGAGTTACGACAGAAACATACGGCAAACTCTGTAATGAACATAACTTTGATAGTTCATAGTCATGGAGAAGGGCACTACTCAGTTACTCAGGGCCCCATCCAGAGCCTTTAGTTCAAGAGAGACGTGACCTACGAAGTAGCGGAACGAAGCAAAGATTCCAATCGGGATCAACCGTCAGTAGTGGTTTGGCTCATACGCCCTTCGACAAGAGTTCATCCATCTAGGATTATCAATGAGCACTACATAAAATTGCAGTAGAGATAGTGCAGCGGTCGGATATCTCACTAAAGAAGATGGATTTGCTGTAATCGATCTGTCTGGTCAGGGAGTCCAAGACCAACAGGACTGTTTTGGCGTCCATTTCCTGTTACAAGCAGCTGGAGACTTAATTAGCTGATGCTTCTTTCAAATGAGGTTCAGCCACTCACAGTACTTAGAATACCTTACTTACCCATTTGAACCGGTGGTCACTTTGTTGATCCGTACGTCTTTCTCGGAAATCGTCCGTGGGGAACGGTGACAGCAGATATCAGCCCGCTATACAAACGACATGCCAGTCAAACAGCATATTCTCCTTGAACCCATTTGCTCTCGTTGCAGCATATGAAACCTTTTTGTGGCGGGGTAACCTAAGTCATGTCGCATTAACTTCAAGTAGCTTATGTGGCACTTTGTAGAGGCCCAGGCTGTCAACCGTGAATCCACCACGCCCTGGTTGTACTACCGCTCATTATCCGCGATTGCTTAATCGCCTGGTGCACCGCGCTTATTTCGTAGCTAACCATCATGTGGAAGGTCATTTCTGAATCCACAGCTGGGAACGCGTCCCTTGGCGTTGAGCTAGTCCACTTGTCTACCCAATTAGTGGATACCACTTCTACCCATTGGCACAAAATGTTTGACAGGATAGGAAAGGAGGCTAATGAATGAGGGCTGAGTAACCGTCTTCCTCAGTTCGGTGAAGATCAAGCATGAAGCCGGTCTTAACAACCACTATCATGGGCAGTGCAACCAAGCACTCGCAGTTGGATTGTGTCCACCGCACCAAAAAGGTGTGGACATGCTGCACACTGTATGGGAAATGTTTTTGAATGAGGGCAGTTCTCGGCACTTATGGAGTTTTAGTTTCTTTTATGAATATCATCAATGGGGACAGTTATCTTAGGCCCACTCGCAAAACATTTTGTTCCCTGGATACTTTTTCCATATTGAAAGGAAGTATTTGGTATGCTGAGAGTGACTGATCAATAGAATCTGGCTGCGGAATACACACTATTGTCAGTTACTATTATGGTTGATTAGCAATGCGAAGAATGTTCTTACCTGAGACGGCGAGACAATGGTTGCGACATGAAGCGCTGAATGCTCAATCCCACCAGACAACTCAAAGTGGAATTATAGGCGCTTGCCAAAAGCTGCTTTGTCAGTGAGCATTCAAAGACACTAGCAGTAAAGTGCGCATCGACCTTGGAGAGGTTCTGTTCAGTGTATTGGCCAACAGAAAATTTTTCACCTTCTGATGGACATATTTATGGAAAAATCCATTCTGTCAAAGCTTATCGGTTTCAGAAGAGCTGTTTCTAACATCAACCTGGTAATGTTTGGCCACAGTTCATTTAACGTTGATACTAGACATGATACCTTACGCTAAAATATTTACGCCAGCTTCAATGTGATACTGAGGAGTCCTACTTAATGGTAGTAATCGAGCCTGTGAGACCAACAATTAGCATTGAACTAGCTAGGGTCCACTGCTAGCATCGAAAGGTGTGAATAATGCTACGTGCTCATTTTGGGTGACAAGTGCTTCCACTGATTACGATACGTACGACAATTAGCTTGACGATGTAAAATAGTGTTGCACCAATCACATTGCGTTTTTCAATTGCTTGAATTGCAAATGGCTCTCCTGATTAGCAGCTACCAGATCAATAACATCAATGATGCTCACGGTTGGTTTCAGTTGTGCGGTTTTGATTAGTGGACGCGAAACCATGGCTTTCAGGTGACTGTCCTAGAAACTTAGGTTGCCACATATATGTAATGTAGAAAACAAGTTCCGAATAGCGACAGCTTTCAAGATTTCAGGCTTCGGTAACACCGCAAGGTAACAAACCACGAACTCGTTCAACCGAGTTAAGAATTTTTTATCGGATGTGGCCAGGATTATCGCTGGAGTCCTTTTATATCAAGCAGATTTTACTTTCTGGATGAATTTTGGCAATGTACGAATAGCTTTCAAAATCCAACTGTTTCAGTTGCCACTTACTTGAAAGAGGTGGTTTTGCAACACGTTATCCAAGAACTTACTATCCATTGTGTTTCTGTTGATTGCCAGTTCGAGTTGTAAGTTAATCCAAGGGATATTACAACAACAACTTTGCATACTTATCGATGTTTGCATAACAGGTAGGATCATAGGCGGCTTAACTGGCTCACCTTCATTTCGTCACCATCAAGAGTGATAATCTAGTAGGCATAGCTCAAACCCGGGGTCATCAGTCCAAACCACTCTGGCATACTGATCAAACGTAACTTCATCGCATAACCTTCGAAGAAGATTGTCGTTTTTGTCTTCCCGGTGAGAGTGGAGCACTGCATGGGAAATTGGGACTCAATCCAATCTCATTTAGTTTTCTGTTTATGGATGTGAACCTTTGAAGAGAGGCAACTTTAGGACTATAGTAAAAGGCTTTGTCCTGGCTGATCGCAGTAAGTGTCGGTTATATAATTTCTCTGTTATTCGTCGTTCGGTCTCTTCTTTAGGCCTTGTGTATCGTACTGGAAGACAACGCGATATTCTGCTTGTTAGTCTAGTTCACGTAACCTTTAAATCTTTGGCCATCCTATATCTTGATCTGCTTATTCGCAGCTTCTAAATTTTCATTACTGTTCCATTTTATCAAGTATTCACTAGGACAGTATTTCACTCCAATCTTCAAAGTCTCGATTAATCAAGAATTTCCTACAGTTATACTGTTGAAATAAATTGAGAATCGGAGTTTTCGGTCCCAGATGGCTTACCGATTGGCTCCTTTTGTTCGCTTCTCATTTGTTGGTTTGTGCTTGTGGCGAGACTTGGTTGCATTTATTTTTTCAGTCATATTTTAATTAGCGTTCCGTTGACTGCACGTAGGATTTTAAATTTCCATTAAGTTCTGTTGTGAGTATCTTGTCCGATGCTTGTCTAAAGTATGCCGATGAAATGACCTTCTTTGTTCAATTGCCATGCTTTGGTTGAAGTGGAAATGAACACGCCGAGATTGGACGGCATCGGCGACTATCAGACTTCCAAAAAGGTAGGATTTTTAAGCAGTTCACGTTCGAATACACAAAAACCATTAGTATATTCCGACAGGTAGTTTGGCGTATCTATTAAGATAGAACATATCCAGTTGCAAAACCAACTGGAATTCGGATGAATTCGGACCAGCCACAGAAATGTGGTAGGCACTCTACAAGCTGATCTACGAAACCACGCCGAGAGTTCTTGAGTCTCACTTCAAGACCCAGTCTTCCTCCATCCTTCGCTCTCATATGTGATTCAGGGGATCGACCACCCTGGCAGGATTTCTTAATTAATTCATGCTGAGACTCGCTAATGCCATTGGTGGATACTGGTGGATACTGTTCATAATAAGTAGCTTGGTAGAATTGTTTAATCTGAAAGAAACCTGCTTGTGAAAAACTTGGACCTCGTCTAGATTTGAATCAGCAAAGGAAACTGCGTTCCCATTAGAAACGACATTCTCCTGCAGTCAATCGATAAAACAGTGGTGACCAACTCAGTTTACCTGATCAAGCACAAAAGTGAGGGGTTGATATGTGCCCTCTTCTGGCCTTCGGTGACTCAATATCGGACAAAATTGGTCAAAAATCATACGTGAGCGGCAAGATGCGATTTATTTTGAAGTACAGTAAGTGACACCAAACAACTATCTGTTCCGGCCAAGCAGTGATCTGCGGAATGCAACAGACAGCCGTATGAGCTACGCAGAACAGCAACTGTTTTCTGTGAGATACATTTACTTAACCGTCGTTTGCTAAATGTACTATCACAAACACCAAAGTTACACATGCGGATCAGACCGAATACAGTGGGGAAGTGTTGGTTTTGTTGAATGTTTTCACGATTTGTCCGACGTCACAAACTTTCCGGAAATGTATAGGGAATGAGTCTCAAATTTTTGTTGCAAAAATCACACCATAGCATCCGCATAAAAATTTTTGTTATCCCAATTATACACAGACTATCAAAGTGCGTATAAGTCTACTGATTCGGCCCGAACCAGATGAAATATCAAAAGCTTACTCAAATCTAACTAGTCTTATATATAAATAATTAATGGTCAGTGAAGTACACAAAGTACAGCTAAATGAACTCTGTGCACAAGAAATGTTTGCCAACAACTGGCGACTATAAAAGCGTTAGCGTGAACTACTCGATGAGGCGTGACAAGATAAACGAGGGAGAGTTGAAGGAAGACGCTTCTGTACTCATTCCTTAAGTTTACTAATGCATCGCCAGCGTTGGTTACATAGGCGTGAGTAATCAGATGCCCCAATTACTGTTTACGTTTACTTTCAGACCTCTGTTGCCTTATCGCATTCTTCTACGAATAAATAAATAAACTGGAGATATTTTCGATGGGCCTATTAAGACTTTTAGAGTAATCGCAAAGATGATTGATATTGCCATCCCTAAATACTTAGATGATGGGCTACGTCACTGGGAACAAAAACTGCACCGATGTGACGAACAATTGTTTCAATAACTCCTTCTCAAGTCAATACAATTACATAGGTTTCATCAAGAGGTCATAAAACAAAACGCAAAAACAAAAACTGGCTGTTAACGAATGACGGTAAAGGCTAATACTAGACTATGCAGACCGGACGTTGACTGGATGTTACGTCACAAGGTGAGGGTGGAACATTTGTGTGTTTAGATTGGATGTGATTTATCTGTGGCCACGGAAGTTGCAAGGACTGAACAAACTTTTTTTGAGAACACAGGTTAGGGTTGCGTAATCTAATAACAAACAATTCAGTTTAACAGTAATGGAACGTCATAATTTGGATGCATACGTGAGTAAAATCATATCCAAAAAGACGAGAAAGAAGCAGTTAAACCTTGAGAGGGGACTCAGCGATGTGAAACCTCAATTATAATTCCGAAGGAACTCGAAAATCTACGTCCATAGTTTGTCCAAGGTCGTCCTTGATGAAAGTTTCCTCGAAATATTATCGCTAAGACTTAGGTTTTGTTGCCAACGTCGTAAGGATAATCATTTAGAGACTGAAGTCCAGTTTGAGGGTCTACTCAACTAAACACTCCACCTAAGTCCTACATCTGATGCCAGTTTTGGGCAGTTTAAATCTGTGTTGGTCAGTAGTTATTACAAATATCACCAATCGACTGTATTTCATAAGAGTCCGATAAACCGGAAGCATCTGGGTAGCCCTGAGAGTTTTACGTACAAGTGATGACACCCTACTGACTCGACCAGACAAAGGCGCCTGGATTATGATTCTAAACAAATCTGATTATACCGAGAAGATGTCATTGATAAGTTCAGATACTAACATATTCAGGAAGACAGAACATGAGAAAGACAAGACGGAGTTCATTGTAAATCAAATTATTACTTCCTTGAAACGGCTCATGCAACAGGGCTATATCGCACAAACTCAGTTTGACCAGATGAAACCAGCTGGATCCATCACCACACGTTCATATGAACCCTCAAGATTATAAAAAGGGATTGTCCATTTAGACCGATATTTGATATGTGAAATTCACCATATCATGCAACTGCCAAGAGGTTGGCGGATATACTGGAGCCTATACAACGGAATTTATGCTCACATATTCTTCTCGACACTATTGAGTTTGCGAACTCTGTGAGGGACATTAATGTTGGACACCGGCACATGGGCTCCCTTGATTTCACTTCGTTATTCACAAATGTTCCGTTGGTGAAGACAATTAGCTTTTTGTTTGATCAGATTGAACAACCCGAAAGCATGTTGAGATTGCAAAAATCAGACCGAAAAGAGTTTCTTTTACGGTGCACCCTTAATGTTCAGTTTGTGTTCAACGGTTAACTGTATCAAAAATCGGATGGGAACAGCAATGGGATCCTCTTTAGGTCCGTTACTGGCAGACGTACTCATGGACAAATTAGAATCCCAACTTCAGTCGACCATTCAGAGTCTTCATATGTGACGCCGATTTGTTGACGATACATTTGTTGTAATAAAATAACAAGGTGGGCTAATAACCATCCTTAGGGTTTTTAATGCAACAAATGCTTAACCGCGGTTCACCTCAGAAGAAGAATCTAACAACGAATTGCACTTCTTAGATGTCAAATTGACCAGATATCAAGATAGTACACTAAATAGGCCAGTATATCGCAAACCTACATGGACAGGTCAGTACACCGATTTCAACAGCTTTGTGTTCAGTGAATAAAAAAGAACTGTGGATTACGACCTGGCAACTGGAACAAAAAATATTTGTTCGGATGACGCAGTAGAGCATGAATTGAAAACGATTTAAACCTATTGAGGGAAAATGGTTATCCGGAGCATTTTATCACTACAAATGTGAAAGCTAAAATCCCGCATGATGTACTATCCACAGGTGAAAAGTAAGCCGAGTTTATAAAACACCTGGTTAAACTAAAGGCTGTCGCAGATCAGTTTAACCGGTGCATGTACCGTTCACTTAGACGTGCCTTTCCAGAGGCAACAATGCCGATGTTAAGATTGAGCCTGAAACATAAGCTACCAGTCCACAATCAGTCAATGCTCGTGTATTCATTTTTATGCTGCTGTTGTACTGAAGAAAATGTTGGTTGTACGGTTAAACGTTTCTCAAAAAAGATTAAGGAACATCATTCAGCTTGGATCGGAACCGGTTGTCGTAAATTAATTACTAGCTCCATTGTCGCAAATCTAGCTGACACCAATCATCGCACAGACATCAACAAAACATTCGGGACTGTCTACAGAGTTTCCAACACCCAACCACAAACAGTCCGTCAGCGCACTCTAGCGACCGCCGAACCGATCGCTATCAGATTACACAACACTAACCTGTGTTCTCAAAAGAAGTTTGTTCAGTCCTTGCAACTTCCGTGGCCACAGATAAATCACATCCAATCTAAACACACAAATGTTCCACCCTCACCTTGTGACGTAACATCCAGTCAACGTCCGGTCTGCATAGTCTAGTATTAGCCTTTACCGTCATTCTTTAACAGCCAGTTTTTGTTTTTGTGTTTTGTTTTATGACGTCTTGATGAAACCTATGTAATTGTATTGACTTGAGAAGGAGTTATTGAAACAATTGTTCGTCACAACGGTACTTTTGATGTTATAGGAGTTTTCCAACAAAAACTGTGTGTTCTTCAGTTTATGGTTTGAGTCACTTTCTGAGAGACCATTCTCGCAATTGTTTGTTCCATAAAACAAATCTCAGCGGTTAATTCGATAGGTTTCAAGCTGAAACTACTTTTGCTGATATGGGTTCGAGACCAAAAGACCTGCGTCTTCAGCCTACGTTTTAGTTTAGTTTTCGATGACATTATAACAAAAGTCGGATATTTTTCGATCACTTCGTTGACATACAAGTTTGAGTAATCCTAATAGGCGAACCTCTTGTCGACCTGTGGAATTGTTTCAGTAAATTGCAAATGCGTTACTGCAAGAACTTGCCATATTCGTAGCTTGTATCGTGAAACTGAAATGCCTTTGCACAACACTGTGGGGATTCGACTTCTCGGTTTGTCCGCCATAAAACTCTTAAACACTGCCATCTCGAGGCAAGAGCGTTGTGCTAACAAAGATTCACGGTACATTTGACAAACAGTTGAGCGCTGCTTTATGAATTTGATACTCACGTTTGAAAATCATCACGGAGATAAACGGTAATCGGACAGTTGGTCCGAAAGAAAAATGAACCGTGTGACGTCTGTCGACTCGTACACACCCATGGAGTTCGCTGTGAACCCTGGGAGATTGGACTACCTACAAACGGTGCATCATGCGCAGCTTGCGACAAAACTGATGGGCATTATGATAGTACATCAGTAAGGGTTAGTCTTTGTGCGAGCTGGAAAACACATTTATGAACCTCTTTCACAACATCAGTGCACGACTATTTATGCAGATGGGTTTACATACATTGTCTAAAATATACTGAAAGCCCAGTTGACTGTATCTTCTATTTTATCGAGGCACGTATTCAGGACTCCGGTGGGCATTAATAACTCTTAACACCCCTTTCTGTACAGTCAGTACAGAATAATTGTCCAGAAACCCCATAATTCGGGGCAATAGTGTAACAGATGCCAGTAATACCTTGAGTGCATACATTAAGTTGTACTGATTGAGGAGGCTGTGATCGGAAACCGCTTTAGAATTGTCAGCCAGGAGAGTCGTTGGTAGTCCAGCCATCATCCAACCAGAATTGGTGTTGTTAGTTCAAACACCGTCTGTATAGCGCGTCACACATGTCTACTTTTACGTACTGGACATCTTGATTGTCAAGTCAACGTGAGATAGTGTTGATCATTAGGGACAAATTTCATGCCCAAAGATGACAACTGTTTGGCTGAATAATGGAAGTTTCATTTGTGTGGAGGAGCTGCAAACACATCTACAACTAGTTTCGCCTTACCATCCAGTTTGCAACAGTTAAGATTAGTCGTGGATTAGAGCTCAACCATATGAAAAGGAATGTCTTGAAAAAACTAACTTATAACCCATATGTTAGATCACACCTTAACAGTTTTACAGACTTCTGATAGGAAGATAAAATTAAGTTTCATTAATTTCGTGCGTTTTCACTTTTTCGATAGGCAAACATTCGCGTTTGCCTCACACACTCTTTGGTGTTGATACAAATACGCACACATACACGCACACCTGGATCCTATGTCACATCATACACCCAGGAGTCAGAGTGGAATAGGCTGTTCAGAAATGCTCATTGGCGTATGTAAACAAAAGAAATTGGAAGAAAGTTTCAAAACAGTGGTTAGTCAGGGGGGGATACCACTTCAAATATCACTTCAGCGGCAATCACACAAGATCTAACTTTGTAACTGAATACTCACAAGATGATCCGTCTTTTAGTTTGGGAATACACTCAAATGAGAGCGGAGCACGCAAATGATCGACCTTGCAACAAACCAGTCGTTTATTTTTGCATAGTGTGCGTTGCTTTAATTAAATTTGAACATGTGATACACAGATGTATCTAACCAAGATAATCATATCAACCATGATCATATCAAACAGTCATCCTAGAGAATGCCACCACCACACCGATAGTCAGTTTGACCGGTGATTTGCATGAAAATCCCACCACCGGTTCAAATGAACAACACTATGCTCACAAAACTGCAACTAACATTTAGCATGACAACCACATGCCAAATGAACGAAACTGATCACGCAAACAGCAGATCATTCCTTCATGTATGATCTTCCGAGTCAAGAGAGAATTCCGCTAACACGAAGTTGGAAAACAATTAATTGGCTGAACACGAAGGTGGGATAGCAACGCAACAAACGCTCGTGCTGACCAGCATAGCTCGGGTCAGATTCGAGTCACGTGTTCACAGTTCCTACCAAACAAACACATTGATTTGAACGAACAGCGTAACATGAATGTTTAATCGTTGTTACTTTTGCATTGACTGAGGCCGATTGAAATCATGCATTTGCGAGCAGTGCGCGGTTTCAGATCGATCATTACGAATTGTCATCAGTTGCCGGTACAAAAATAATAACAGTGTACCTGCGTGCACAGGTATTTTCCACGCATCACCAACATGGCTGATGGTGTTATGGCGTTACAATTTTAATGCCTTCAAATAAAGTCCTCTTAATGTTCACCTGTCTTGCAGTTGATATCGTTGAATTAAATTTGCGTTTCCGATTTTTATTCAGGTCAAGCTGTAAAATCATTTCTAGGGAAGAATTCGTCGAGATGATTGTATGTAATTCTTGTGTGACTGCTTGACTTCACATTCTAACTATAATTTCAACCAATTTACTGTATGGATATGTCGGGCTAAATATATATTGCGCTACCTTTTCAAGGGATCGTGGATAACATGGTTTTAGCAAACTGTTTTTGATAAATTCTCCTGTTTGACTGTAACATTTATATGAAATTAAACGATGACCGTATCGGGAAACGCGGGATCACAGTGGTCTTAGCGGCACCACACAATCTCAGTTTGTTATAACACCAATGCCCTTTTTAAGGAAAACGAACGTTGTTTAGTCTAACAATTGCTTTTGGGCGATAAGCCTGTTAGGTTTGAATTGATCCACTGGTTATTACTTACCACGACCTTGACTTAAGCAATCCGGGACAGTGGGCTCATGGCTGCAGAATGTTTAGATGAGACCCAACTGTGAAAAATCAGAGCTTCGGCTGGATTCGAACCAGCGACAGGCACACCATGCCTCAATGCGACAAGCGCTCTACCAGCTGAGCTGCGAAGCCACACCAGAAGCTCGGAAATTTCACATTTGGAGTCGGTCACCCACCCGTTCCACTGTCTCATATGGGATCATCAATCTGCCAAACTACCTTTTAATAGTAGACTCTTTATTGATCATTGATGTTGACCACCTGTTCAATGACTAGCACGGGTACAGCTTGGAGTATTTAGTCAAAGTCGTCTACAAAAATGACATAGTTGTGAGTACGGCAAAGTTATCTGAACTCATTGATCGTGCTTGAATATTTCTCACACATTTTCCAGGGAGATTTTTGAGGGGATCTCAAGTATGGATTGGTAAGTCTGAGGCTAGTTCAGTGGAAGACAAAATATGTAACTGAATAATTTCAAGCAAATTAGTGTGAGGTCGACGCAATTGCACAAAATGCAAAAAATAATTCCTGAGATGGAGCTGTGCAATTAGTTTGGTTCGGTCATTTGCGCGGCGATCGAACAGTAATGGTTTTGTAAAGGGGAAATTTTACCTTTCATTCGCTTATGTCCGGTGCCCGTAAATTGTGGGCTTAAAGAAAAGTAAATGTCCTTATGTTCAACACGAAGCGTTGTCTTCATTCGACTTTCAAGTAGGCACCGCCAAGATTTTCAGCCAATCAGAAAAAAATCTACCGCCACGGGCCACCTACAGCAACCCGGTTGTTTAAGTTCAACACGCATTCAAACAACTTTCTTACAAACAAAAACGACGCAGCCGTTGATCGACTGACACTGGCCAGGCACAGTTCCACCAGCAGCAGCTTTCGTGTGGGCTCTGACTGGCCGTCCTTTACTCAGAAAACCGTTACAGTTTCATCCAATTACGCTAGGACAAGGGGATGAAGATCACACCAGCATTTGACACCGATACTGACGTCGTTCAAAAAACCACAAGAAGTTAACTATTAACATCTAGAGGTGTTACAGTACTTGCGCGATCTTCAGGATACACTGGTAAGAGGAGAAAGTAAAGTGTTGGCTTGATCTTGTTTAACGCATACGGGATACAAGCTCATCAAAATAATAAAAGAATGGGATTGAAATGTTGCAAATGAACAATAACTAACCAACTATATTAAATTGAGAAAAACGTACAAAAATTGTCAACCACCAACCTCTGATACACGACGCATGCATACATTACATTTCCTCGTCTTTAAGATCCGCAGAAATAGTGAAAAACTTACTACCACTTGTGCCGTATCGTGAGTTAGCAAATCTCGCTCAGTCAGACAGTTCGAGTGTAAATCTACCCTGATTTCCCTTGAGACACATTTGTGTGTGTGGATGTAATCTAGGACATTTGTGGTGATACTGAAGGCACATTCCTTTTATTCGCAAAAGCTTTGTATACATAAGTTCGGGGAGTTGGATTATTTCAAATTGCTCAATATCCATGTGTGATAGCAGCTTTTTTGATCTAGCAACCCATTCTGCTAGCCTACATCCAAAGGAAGTACTAGACTTGAGTCTCGCTCCGAAAAGAGGTGATCAACGCCAATCTTGTATGCATTAAACCGAAGTACAAATTCCGGTCCACACGATGACATTTCCTACTAATATGAATTAACCTCAAGTCTAGCGCTTCGTTTGATAGTGGACTATCCGAAAGACTTGTTTGAATGTGAAGACTGCGATCAGATTTGGATGATAGTCGTTTTGAAAGGTATTATTGCTTGGAACCACCGACTATTAGCACCACTCTCCAAGTTAGACTAGTCCATCAACCGCTTGGCTGAATAAAGTGCTTTTTGGATACATCTTTATAGTTACTGTAGTTTTCATGGAGATATCCACGAACAAAAGAAGACAGTGGCAATGGGGACACCAATAATACCATAGTACGCAAACAGTAAAGTGAGCCTAATCCACAATGTTTCAGATGTAGAGGAAAACTCTTCAACAACCTGCTGTCATGTAGAGTAAACTTCCTCGAAAGTAGTAACATACGGATCCACCTCTTTCCACCAGATAACATCCGGGACGGCCAAATCATTGGGTGGCAGTTAATCAATCTGGAACTAAGATTTCATGTACTCCCTGTTCAAGTAATTCTTTCTTTGTGATCGTCCAGCAATTTCTGTGGGTTGTGGAACTAGGCCATTTCGCAAACGAACCACAGTGCGTGAACCCGGGCATTTGGAAAACTCGGTCGCCCGCATAAATATGGACCAACCGTTTGAAAATAACCAGCAAATCAACTTAGGTTCCGTCAAATTTCGTTTGTGCGCGATATTTTGTTCACTGTCAAGGCCACCTCCATGTGAGTACCTAGTTCGAGCTTATGTGGACAGAAAAATTCAGAGTTGGATTGCTTGATTGATGCGTTGTGAAAGATCATTCCCTTTGCTCGTATAGTCAGAAATAGAGTATGGTGACAGAACATCGACAAGTATCGAGTCGCTTGGTTGAGAATTTTACATTATTATAGCGGTAAATTTGGGATTAGATTGAACTCGTGGGTTGTACATTTTTCATTCTGTAACTCAAGGAAACCTGTGGAATTTCAACCAACTTGTCAAATGTTCCCTCTTCAGTTATCCAAGTTTTTCCAGTTGTTTCACTGTTGATCGATTCGATCATATTTCTGTCTTACAAACCTGTTCTCAGCATGCCTAATCGCCATATATCTCGTCCACAGGTTTTTTGAAAGACCCGCCGATAGAACTTTTATTTTAACTGGTTTCTCACGCATTCCACTTACACCTCTGTCAACAGTTTGTTATTTTTCCATGTGACACCCAGCTTCAGATATCTCGAGTCTGGTTAATAATAACCACTTATCACAATATGGGTTGGGTCTAAGATTACTTAGTCAAGAAAACCATCAAGTTGATAAAATCATTAATTCACTCGAAATAGGTTTTCATCCGTCCGCCATAGATAAGTGCGGCGGTACACAGCATCCGCACTGGGCGGGTACCTGGGCCTGATGCTTTCCTAATAAAGTATACCAAGAAAATGCTTATGTTCAATGAAATTTCATCCTGTTTCTCATGTTTTAAGTGAAATCACAAAATTTCATCAAGATTTAACACTACGCTTTTCTGGAGGCGGTTAGAGTGGTTTACTTGAGTTCACCAACTAAAGTGTCCAATGAGTCACAAAAAAGAGTATAAAGCACTTCGAGCAAACGAAAGTACTGGTTACGCCGTCAGGTGAAGCACCGTAGACATCCGTCGATGGCACTAACAGCACTATACGAACTATCTCGAACAGTTCAGAAAAACAATTTACAATCCAAAACGAATCACTCTTCTAAATATCGCCGGACTTAATTCTGTGCTTCTTACAATATTCTACCAAATCAACACACCCTGAATTCGGAGAAAATAATACAATTCTTATAATAAATTATGTTGCAAGGCAAGCGCACAATTGTGTGCATAGTTTTAGTGCACTATTTTGTCTCTCGTGATATGCCAAACATGTTAGCGATTACTGACAAATACCTATCAATATTGTCTTGTAACAATACTCATTAGTAATAAGTCAAACAAATTTAGCACAGTTACACTATTTATAAGATTACTATTCGGTCAAAACCTGGTGTAGACCAGCGTATGACTTAGTTCCTAATGCCGTTTTTCTAATTACTGGATGGGCATGGCACACGATATGTTTGAGTTTACTGAGTTTTTGCGGATAAATCGTTTTTTTATATAGATTAAACACCACCCACAATTGATCGCAGCTGTCACATTCACATGGACATTCCAGTCGGCTCCTTTTGGGCGGCAAAAGCACTAGTGCAGTGACGTGGATATGTACATGGATATGTATGTACATGGATATATACTACTGACGAGCTGTGATGAGAGCGAAACTCGAGTCTGGTGCTTCTTTTCGAAAGGGGTCGACTAGATAGTCTATGGGAATGCGACAGCTGCGATCAATTATGGGTGATGTTCAACTTGAAATTGACCAAATCCTCGACTGCTCAAAAGAAAAGCGCTAGACTCGAGTTTCGCTCTCATTGGAGCTCGTCAGTGGAGCCAATGCTGGGACTAGAACTCCGGCCACGCTTTTATGAGACAACTGTGTTTACCAAAACCCCCTACTACTCACCAGTAACCAAAATACCGCTTAACAAGGCAATGAGTTCCGTGATTTCAACTCGGAAAAATCCTAATCAAGGGGTCATCGACTGGCGTTAACAGACAGTAACTGTGTCTTCTCTCGAGGCGATCGGGTAATCTGATTGTTACTCATAAGCGAAAGTGGTTGAGCGTTCGCATATGATAATTCGGTCGTGCCTAATGTGAGGTGAGTGGTGCAGTAGTAAACACGGTTGCCTCATGAAAGCGGGACCGGAGTTTTAATCCCGACCATGGTAAGTATGTGCACTACTGACGAGATATAATGAGAGCGAAACTCGAGTCTAGTGCTTCTGCTGTTCGAAACAGGCTGACTTGAAAGTCTATGGGAATGCAACATCTGTGATCAATTGTGGGTAATGTTCAATCTATATGAAAATCAAAATCTCCTACTACTCATCAGTGATTACTAGTTAGTTTTAAAGTTGCCCTCTGGCATTTTTCAGTTATGTCCACGTAATCTCCTTGATTCATCATAGCACATTCGTCAACACCGTGTCAAACTATTTTACTTGATCGATTAAGCATTATAAATGTTCATCCCCAAAATGCTGATAAAAGATGATAAAATTCAGTTCTTTATACCTGCTAACAGAAATTCTATTAAGGTTTTATTCTAGCTTATCCATGGATAGATTCAACTAAGTAATCGTGAAATGTATCGAAAGAAGATAAATTACATAGGTTGGTAATCTATGCCCCAAGACTACTTGATCGTTTAATCCTATATACAAGGTTTACCTTGTTCAACATGGGTTGCCGTTGAAAATGCTTTGTGTCAGTGAGTAAACTTTGGCAGAGTTAGCGATTCGTATCAAACTGGTCGAAGATGATTAGCTATAAGCTTACCGAGTCGTTTTATAGGCGGATACACCGTTCCGTGGAAGCAATGTAAGCAGATTCATACACTGGCCGAAACTTCAAACAATCAGAGTGAACAAACTTTATTATAATTAGTCTGGCATGAGGCTACCAGTTATTTTCCCCCTATGTAGCTAGCATCTTCATTCTGGTGATATTGCATAGAAAGTAGATCATCGTTAGGTGGACTAGCCAGAAATGAATAACTAAGAGACTACATACGACATGAAAAATAAGTCTTGCTGAATGACCACCGAACAACAAGAATTTAATGGGGTATGGTTGAAATAGTTCTAAACAGTGTCAGGTCAGCTGAATCTTTGTCGGCACCATCCCAAACCGATATTACGGAGATATGCACCTCTACATTTCACGTCAGTGTCACTGAAGTTCGATATGACTCATTATTGAAAAGTTCACAAAACTCTACCAAACCAAGAAATCCGGTGGGATATCCAGTCCAAATCGAAGTGAGTGTACAAACGGGATAAAGAACGCGTGCAGAAGGCTGTTAACGTCGCTAAGTAGGGTCAGACGGATAAGTTGAATGCCAGAACACATTGACACATGTGTTCACATCGCATACGGACACAACAGCATTCATTACATGGTGCGGGCATTTCAACCTATCGGTACGCGAAGCAAAATGAAACGTGTGTGTATAGTTTCGTTTCACCTCGAGATGAACATGAGCAGCAAGTAACTGCTGTCACAGGCAGTATGTTACATAAAACGGTAAACAATTATCACGACTAAATCATGACAAGGAGAGGCCAAACTCTTAGTGAAAATTTGGAACGTGCCCACTAGTATGCCACGACCCAACATGTTGTGAGAGCTGGGCAGAGATTTCAACCAGAACTGTTCATGGTACTTTCCCGAGGTTCTACCTAGCCGATGGTCAACACTGTATTCTTAAGCTAGATCATCTAACTCAGTCTGCTTGTCACAACCGGTGTCCAACGACCGAGAATGTGGGCATTTTAGTTTGTAATATAAGATCTCGTTACATGAGACTTCTAGTTTATGAATTTTGATGAGAATATAATTGATCGCGAAGTGTCGCAACAGTACAAAACATTTTTTCCACTTGGTTAGATGGCGGAAAATCAGTTTGGCAAATCACTTGTTAGGTAGAGATACTTTACTTACCAAAATAAGTAACGCGGAAGGAACACATTCGATTTGTTCAACTCTTAAGGTGTTTAGCTATCTGTTGTATTCACAACTTCTATGGAACCGTAGATATTCAGAGTGACTCATTCGAGAGTTAAATGATGACCGAAAGAGTTTTTCTTTGCTGTGCTCGCTTTTCGACTAAGTGACTGCCGAGTGTCTATTTTACGTAGTTTTCTTTTTTCGGATCAAATGGTGTTTGTGTACACTCCATAAGTGGAAGACATTCAACATCAACTGAGGGTGATCTTTGAGCCACTGTAGTACACTTAACTCATCGCCAAGCCGGCCACAACCCATTGGAAAGGCTAAACTCGTGCAGAATATGCAAAAATCAGCCTACTGTTTAAATTATTTTACTCAAGCCGCCGGCGACACAACCAGCTAACGTAAGTCGGCGGTGTTCATTAGGAATATTATGGGCGAACTGAAATGAAAGCAGCCGAACTTTCCGTTTCGAATCCTACTTTCAGTTGCAGTAGGGTTGTATAGACAACATAAACAGTTGAAGTGGGTCTGTTCTCACTGCTGTTCATTGGCGGAATTCTTTTCACGATTACTGCAAAATTCTGGAAGCCATTGGGGCAATGATAAAAAAGAAAGTGCCCGAAAAGTTCCTATCGAGCAGAGGGAGTGTAAAATAGAGAAGGTAACTGTAAAGCAGAGGAAGAGATATCAGCTCTTAAGTTGAGAATCGACGGACTGGTGAACAACACATTGAAACCGCGCATTGCTGGCGAAAGAGTAATAGGCAGATCCCGTAACATTCTGGTCCTCAACCATGAAGAGCCAGTAATCAGAGATAAAAACCAGAAACCAGCTAGACAGAAAGAAAGTGATGGAAATTCTCAGGATGGCAGGGTCGTCTGCAGCTACCGGTATCAAACGCATACATAGAGTAGGTAGCTGAAGACTGAACAATTCCAACGGAACTGAAAACCGGGCATGTCCAATAATTATCGATTTTTACAAGTCTCCCAAAGGGACTATGTGTTTAGTAAGGCTGACAGAGTATGTGAACTGTCACGAGATAGACATCAGCTCATTTTAGACTACAAAATGGACTCAGAGTATGGCAGTGAGTCATCGTTACCGCCGAAAACAACAGCCGGTGATGTTTCAGGTAGACCGTGAGT
>JTDE01000207.1:269979-280744 GCA_014338405.1 Paragonimus skrjabini miyazakii | reverse complement strand
TTCTAACGCTCTGACCGCCATGTATCGTACTCATTTCGATCTATAAATTTAGAGCCTCTGTGGACTAATTCTGAACTCGCCTCGTTTTTTCCAATAAACGCTGTTGCCGCACCTATTCTTTTTCTCGGTTTTGGGTCAGCGATTGCACGCGTTACATCACACAGACATTAGCTAAACAGTAATGTTAACATTTATTTACCACACATGTTTCCTAAGGACCTAGGGTGTTCGGCAAGGTTGCAAGGCACATAAAACAAATTCGTGACTAATCCGTATTTTATAATATTCTCCTGTTACACGCAACCATGTTCCTCCGAGGTAATTATTTTACCAGGCATGTTCGAAATAGGACGCTGACACATTTAGATAGCTGGGACGTGCACATAGCAGTTGAGTTATGCTACCGCTGTCTGGATGTTGATTGTTGTGTGAATCTCTTGTTTTCGTAACCATTAGTTCCAGACTCTACTTTCGTAATGTCTACATGATTTTACCATTTTACAAGCCTATAATCCAATCCACGCAAAATACCCGTAGTCTTCATAACCCAAAAATCATAGACAACTGATAATAACTGTTACCGAAATAAACCAGAACCGATCGATGTAATGGAAGTGAGCACATCGTAACCTATTAATTCCCAAATTACCTTTATGACATTGAACTTGGAATTCTAAGAATTGTTGCAACTGTTTAATATACTAGACATTCGGTGAATATAAATCGTGGGCTACAAAGATCCGGGGATAGTAACAACGAAACCTTTCTGGTTGAACATTACCTGAATGTTGAAACTAAGCTGTTCAGACGAACCTGGATGAAAGTGCTTCGGAATCGCATAAGGGCAACGCGAGTGTAAACGGCTTCCACTGAACTTCGCGATTCAAGTCAGAATCATTTAAGCCCGTTGAGCCCTCCAACTTAAACTACCAACGGCGTTCTTATGCCACTTGTTCCAAGTCTGTAGGACCTGTCGCTGTGTCTAACATATGAACTAAACGTTCTCTGTTCTGTGGATATAATCGGCCTAACTATTTGGGTGTCAACACAATACTAATGCAAATATGCACAATAAATACGCTAGGCAAACCTTGACTTTGTCCGGTCGGTTATTAACACAATTTGATAAAAGTGCGCAAGGAAAATATTCTAAACTACAAATTTTTTGTCTGCATTATGGGTCGACTGAATTCCACAAGTAGAATGTGGGCACCTCAAACCATCGAAAATCGGCGTTTGTAGATGAAACCATTCAACTTTTTTGTTTACCCCCGGCTGAAAGTAACTGTCCTCGGCACTGCTATGACTTCGACTCAGGCAGTAGTAACAACGACAGAACACTGAATTCCATTTCATCAAATGACAGGTCATGCAGATGTCTGGACGGTATAAATGTGCAATCTTTTGATTATTCGTTGGTTGCCGACTTTCCATGCGTGTGATCACATGATGGGCAATGTCTTATCAAAACAAAACGTCATGCCGTTTAAATGTGGTTGTTGTAGATAGATAAATAACAAACCTTGAAATGTTTATGATGTAGAACTCTGTTGAACGGGTGATAATTCTTACTATCGGTCCTCGCGGATTGTTCTGGAAGAACTTAGATGTGTGACGAGTTGAAATAGGATGGTCTATAGCTATTCATATGGCAAACGCTATTCTTGTCAGGCATACCTGGGTTCGTTTGTATCCAGTGTTGTAACAACTGTGGCCACACTTATAACCCGTTGTTTCCTCATCAAAATAGACGGGCTGTGGTGTTACTTCATGAAATTTCTTTATCCTAACATGTAATCTAGTACTTGACTAAATGCACTGCACCTCATTTATGTTGATCAGTCAGTATCGTCTTAGGAGCAATATAATGCTTTTTAAAATGATTTGGGAGTTGTCACCGACGTTGGGGTAGATGAAGGCAATGTATCTGCCAACATAACCCTTGTAAAGCCCATCTGTTCAAATTGCTATGCTTGTTTTGGCTAAAGATCTTCAAGAAGACAGCGCAACATATATTTAACCCGACATAACCACATAGTAAACTGGTTGAAATCATAGTTATGATCTGGAGGTCGAAGGGGCCGCACAAAACTATGTACACTCATCCCATCGACTTCTTTCCCAGAACCCAAACACACATCGGACGCGTAAATTAGATTCAGCGTTATCAACTGCAAGACAGGTAAACATTAAGAGGACTTTATTTGAAGGCATTAAAATTGTAACGCCGTAACATCATCAGTCAAATTGGTGAAGCGTGCGAAATGCTTGTCCACTAACGTACATCCTTATTACTTCTGCATCGGCAAATGATAACAATTCGAAATGATCGATCTGAAACCGCGCACTGCTCGCAAATGCATGATTTCAATCGGCCTCAGTCAATGCAAAAGTAACAACAATTAAACATTCATGTTACGCTGTTCATTCAAACCAATGAGTTTGTTTGGTAGGAACTGTGAACACGTGACTCTCGAATCTGATTCGAGCAATGCTGGTCAACACGAGTGTTTGTTGCGTTGCTATCCAACCTTCGTGTTCAGTTAATTAATTGTTTTCCAACTTCGTGTTAGCGGAATTCTCTCTTGACTCGGAAGATCATACATGAACGAATGATCTGCTGTTTGCGTGATCAGTTTCACTCATTTGGCATGTGGTTGTCATGCTAATTGATAGTTGCAGTTGTGTGAGCATAGTGTTGTTCATTTGAACCGGTGGTGGGATTTTCATGCAAATCACCGGTCAAATCAACTGTCAGCGTGGTAATGGCAGTCTTCTGGACGACTGTTTGAATGTCCATCTCTTGCTGATTGCTATGATCGTTTCGGTTAGATACATCTGTGTATCACATTTTCCAAGTTAGCCGAAGTAAGATAGCGAGCAAGGGTTATTGATGAGTGTGAATGTTTGTCTTAAGGTAAGATTACTACTTTTGTACTCATATGATGTTTGATTTTACTTTCAACTAAGAAGACGAAATACCTGTTGGGTAATCATTTAGATCTTGTGCGTTCTTCGACGAACTTATATCTGAACTTGCGTTCCAAGTTGTCTGAACACTGTCCACTGCGTGTTGTCTTTCCGCTTGAATGTGAATATTCAGTCGTACTTATTGTGTCGTTGTTAGAACAATGTGTTAGTGTGCTGGCCCCACGATTTTCAACTGCTAACGAAAAAATAACTTCTACGTCAACAACATAATGTCTGCGGTTGCGTACATTATTTTGTCGGTAACCTAACTTTAGTGAAGCTGGCGGTTAACACTTTTTACGACCGAAAACAATTAGTCATTTACAAAATACCGAGTATCCCACTTGTAGATTGCAGGACAAACCCACGAAAGAAATAAGCATAGATCGCTGGCGAAACACTGCAGAAGTTGCATCGGGTGATTACTACTTCTTCTCTTCTAACCATTCACCAGTCGCTTCTGATATTACAAATTCCACGTGTGGCTCTGAAGTAAGGCTGAAGTACGTAAGTTTCACTCGGTTACATGTGAGCAATATCCGTCAGTGAGTTTTTCTACTGATGTGTAAGTATTGTGACAGATATTTTGTGTGGATAGATCCAATTAAGAGAATCGCCAGTTTTGGCTGCATTCAAACCGGTGCCTGGAACTCTATGCCCTTACGAGTCATACTGTTGTACCTGCTGAGCTACAAAGCCATGTCGAGAACTTGGATTTCAACACCCACCTGTCCCACTGTATCTCTGATATCCATTAAACCACGTAGGAGCTGGACTGTCATGATGGGACTGTTCTATACTATCAACATTGTCATGCAAAAGAAGACACCAGTGAGTCTTGTAGACATGGTGCTGGTCAGTATTACAGAAGGTGTTAAAGCGTTTGTTGATTTCGTTGTTATCATCCGTAAGACATTGTTTAACAAAGCAGTAATAAAAATCGTATACCAAATAGATCTTCGTGCTTTCGCGAAAAGCAGAAAAAAAAACCGTAATCTATTAGGCCTCACTTTGATTTGCTGCTGGGAATGATATGTATCCGGTCACACTAGCTAATTAGTTATACGAAGTTGCGTTTGACTTCATATAGCCAATGGTGTTGCGCAAACAATCGATTTTCTTCGGACCATTGTGCGCATGTGTCAAATTCACTGTATCTCTTACCACTGAGTTTTTCCTATCATGGCGAGAAACGTTATTCTTCAAAAAACATTTCAGAGAGCAGTAGGTTTTATTTTTTTAAAGAAATCTACCTGAGAATGGAACGAAATGACTAAATTTCGCACCTCAGTTCTGCAAAACTGCAACACAAGTTACTCTCATCATTTCTATTCGACACTTCGTTTCATCTATTAGACACAATTCTGTTGGGGACTGTTGTACTCTGAAGTGTCAACTACTGCATGAATACTCGAAAGCAGCTATCAATTCAACATTCAGGTGGTACTTTCATATCATTGTGCCTCCATATAGTTGACTAACTAATAAACGCCATGAAACCGTTTTCTCCGCATAATATAAACAAGCAGTCATAATGCACAACATGCGAAATAGAGTACTCTCTTCATCAGAAATTACAGTATCTTATCAAGTTATAGAACAGGAATGAAACGAGAAATGCTGTAGTGTCTGAACGTGGGAGTCGACGTCTTAATTATCATTCAGTGCGATTATTAAAGGTCCGAAAATGCTCGCATACGAATAACCATTTTCAATCGTCGCTGTTACAGCTGAATCATATTTTCAACGTCCAGAAAAGAAGAACGTCAGACTGGATTTTCCTCATCACTGAAGCAAACAGTGTCAGCAATGTGTACAGTGATGGAAGAAAAATGGACATAGAGAGTAAGCAACAACTCACCAGCTTGGAAATAAGATGGAAAGGACACGACTCTTGCATGCAACTTGCCACTCTCTAAGCCTACTGCAAAATAATTAGATGGGGGATCATAACCGAGATGTTCGACTGAACTATTTGACACCGTTAAGTGAGTAAGGCGTGGTAACGAGAAGTACCACCCACTTTAGGTCCCTTAGTCTGGTGAATGACTACGTCACTGTCCAGAAGGAAACAGTCAACAGTCATTAGTCTTATCGAGGACAACACATTAGTACCTAGACAGAGTTCGGCCAAGGTGTTTTTCAATGTCGGATCGAACATGATCGATAGTTATGCGTTCGAATATTATTCAGATGGATCGAGCATTCACAATTTTAGAACTTCCGAGTTCCTGATGTGTCTTCTTAGCTCTTCTCTGTCAGAAATGAAATGTCACCAAGGAATGTTGAAAAGATGACCCAGCAGTCGAGTAACTCCACTCTGATTGTCGCCTCAGTTATCTTATCTCTAATCTAAAAATGGCGTCTTCCCGTCGCCAAAAATAGCATAACCTTCCGAAGAAGGTTGATGTCTGGAAAGTATGGCAAACGTCTCATTTGCAAGGCCTCAGTTTCTGCCCAGGTAACTTCCTGAGTAAAAGGATCAATCAGCAACTTCTGGAAACACGCGATCCGACAATAACTTTATATAACCATTGCTGCAGCCATATGTCTTATTCTTTGATAGGAAATGGACAAGGCAGTGATCACCAATTAGCTGGCTCGGGTTCAACTTGAGTGTAGTTCACTAAACTCCTACACGAAAAGTGGCCAAATATCTGCTTAACTAAGGTGACTGAAACAACTCAGTGTTGTAATTACCACTTAGCTCAAGGTACCGAGTGGCTGCGGAGCATATACTGAACACCACTCATCCGATTGTTCATTAGTTAATCGTGTAAGACTGCCAAAGACAGGAATTCTGTGACTGACCGGAGTGTGGACGTTTAGGTAGTTGGTAGAAATTTGCAAAGAAGAGCTAAGTGGATGGAATCAAGAGAAGACGATTCAACGATCGCATAAATACTCCTACAGTGCAGGATGATATTAACTTAGGCGATGTATGGGCTGTTATTAGGTTGACCGGATACATTGAAATGAACTTTGTGAGTCATGCTGCTGATCGTTTACTATGCAAGTAGATATTGCACGAAGATTTAACATTAGTTCTGCCGGTCTAGACTGGCTAGATGAACCAAGGTGGTGACATTCCGAAAAACAGACTGATATGGCTACGTATGAGAGTTTGGGTTACTTAAGCGCAAAAAACCGCGGTTTTCACAACGAATTTATGCACACTGTGTTTCTTATTTTCCCAACTATGTACCGTACTCCGGATATGTTTTCTAACCGAGCTGAAAGTTGACAGGTAAAGCGTGTCTGTGTAAAAAGTCCACTGTTGGGAAAATGAATGCAATTTCGCGTGTCCCATAAGCGGTCTGTGGTGAGAAGTCATTGCGTTTAAATGAAAATATTGCGAGTAAAGGGCGAAAACATGCCGGCTTGTCCAAAACTAGTTGAGATTCAGCAAGTATTTGTTTTCATTTTGTACTGAAAACCGACGGAATATTGGACACTTATCCTGTTTCCATTAAGCTTCTAATGAGTTTACTCACTTCCAATACACGCTGTCCCTCATTTTTCTGAGCAAGTTCTTTAGAACCCTATAGTCTGTTAGTAAGCTCTCGTGCGCTCGGTCGAACACTTATCAAAGCCCCTCAACGCCGGAAATCTTGTACCCCAGAGCAGCGAAAATGGTCAGCACAGATCCATTCTTCGTTGCATTGGTTTGTCATGCATCTCTATCCATAGGAGCTTAGAGATACATGGTTTCAAATCTTATAGTTATATCATTGTATTTCAGGTTGTCGAATATGTTATAATGAAGAGGACTGTCCAGTTTTGTTGTGTGAATAATGAAATCGTTTCAAAATAATGGCGGCATGCGTGGTTTGTCCAGTTTCATCTGTGCAGGTGATTTTGACGAAACTACGAGTTGAAAACAATACACGAGAACAGAACTACTATGCTGTAAATCAGGGGTTTATCACTTTCTTCAGCAGTAGACTCGTATAACATCTTTTGAACACGCTAGTAGATCACAGCAAATTATCAATGGGATAAATAGGTTGTAGATCTCCAGCTTGGTATTGTTGAGTGATCAGCGTGAAACGTTTCAATTATCCGGGTGGAATAAAGCAAGATTTTTGTAGGATTATTCGTAATGAGTAACAAAGGAGGGAGGAAATTGTTAGCTCTACTGGAAGTGATAACATTAGTAGAATTACACTACATGCCACCACTTCGCATATTCGCCGTTAATGACAACCGATGTGTTACATGCATCCGAGAAATTGAAAGCCATGTTCATTACGAATGAACGACTGAAGTTTCTAGCCTTAAATTCTATAAAGGGGTTGATAATAGTTGTAGCTTTTAAGCTACAACTAAAGTCAGATTTATAGTTTCAGGAGCTAAGTAGTACGATGAGATTCAAGTGCTTATCAAATAAAGTCGTTCGATGTTTGTAGTCGGCACAATTCTACTTTGAAAGGGTTTGGTTGCCGGGGGCATAGATGACCGAAAACTGGTAAAATTCTTGAGAGAATATCAATTAAAACCTGGTTGGCTTAGACGGTGAGAAATCAGAAAACTGGGTCAGATTCCCATCAGTATACAATCATACCACGGTAACTGTCCCAATTTTCTATGCCCCATTTGGCAGTTTATTAAACCTGTATAAATTAGACCTTTGTAACAGGGCCACCCATTCGAGACGGAACGAAGAAGCCAGTTATCCAAGGTCGAGACTTCAGGCGATTAGAATTCACTGATGTTTACTTGGAAATATCGTTGCTCCGTCGTTACAACCATTGCAGTACAGAGATTTTTTAACAACGTGATTTCGTCATCTTTTTCTCTACAAGCACAGACTTGTTCCTGAACTAGTTTCTTAGTTCAGAAATGATTTCTTTCATAAAAAACTAAGTACCGGAACAATTTTTACGCTAACTATCGCGCAACATGAGTCAAGTTCTGAACATCTAAGTGACTTTTATTCAAAATGCTTTATCACGCGTGGGCTGACCACAAACCAGAGTTTGTGATCTTGAAACTTTAGACTCACGCGTTTCTTTTGGCCTGTCATGTCTGCCAATAAGACTTCTAAATTCTATCGGCATTTGATAAAGATGGTTATGATCGATCCTTTGTCAGATAACTAAATTCAATCTTTTTTATAATCTGAATGAATCGTAATGGAACTTTGCCGCAAGTACGTTGAAGCACTTTCATGCATTGCGGCAAGCTAATGAATTCCTAGCCATTTTTTTATGTAGAGAAGAGCCAGCTGTGAAAAGCCAGAGCGTCGACTGGATTCAGAAAATGGGGTCTCTTCTAACTCAACCAATCTGCCTCACTATTCATCCGTAGTACAATTTCAATGCTCCAAAGTTGCTCTGGTGGATTCCAGCGTGAACCGTTTGAGAAATCCTGTCGGGATAGTCGATTCCTCGAGTCATTTGGTAGATTCCACATCGGACAGTTGGACGGGTGAGTGACTGAGACCAGAGAGGAAATCTCTGAGTTTCTGGCATGGCCTCGTTACTCAGCTGGTGCAGTGGTTTCAGCGTTTGGATATATTATTTATGTTACTGGCTCGAATCCAGCCGAAACTGTTGTTCACAACCGGGTCCCTCGTAAATTCATTAATTTGTCAAACTGCTCAATATTAGTACAGTTTCCATGTTTTCACAGAATTTACAATGAGGGATTCTGTCAGATGGAATAACATTGACTGTTAAAACATTTCTACACCGTAAGATATTTTCTTATATTTTCTTCCCAATAATTGCTGTTGGATCATATGGTAAAATGGATGGATTTTAAAAATGCAACAGTCCCAGGGGATTTTTCAGTTCACCCAACCAAACCTACCGTTATACCGACCAGGTTCCTTCCTCATCAACCATCATTCACTGCAGTTGATTTTCTTCGGGGTGAGTTCTGAAATTGCTCCTTTATTTCTCGAAAGGAATCTCCGGTTTCTGCACACTATACGTTATGGATAACACATACGAGACATTAAATCCACTGCGAACGCAGAGGTGTTAGGACGTCATACATCCATTAATTCACTGTCAAAAACCTTTCATCCTGTTATATTGCTTTTCATGTTCTAACTTCAACGTTTATTGGTACTCGGCGAAAGTCGTAAAATGGTTCGCTTCCCCAGGTATAGATCACTCATGGTTTTAGTTTACGTCCTTTGATGAAATTAGCGTCGGCGAATGTTTTCTTGTTTTTGGCCAATAAAACACTTTGCAAATGGACCTGATTAAAGCGTAATTTTCGATTGTTTACTTTGTACAAGAAACACACGGGGAATAAAAACTGCATAGTTTTGGTTCAAATTTTCCCAAATGGCGTATTCCCTTATCCAACAGGATCTTGTCCGATAAATCCTTCCATGTAGCTGGTATAATAATATAGAGCTGAGTGATGATTATGGCATAATGTAAACACCATTTACATACTGCTGCAGTTTTGGCTCGAGTAGGGCTTCTCGCCAAGTTGTACTCAAAGAAAGCACTATTGTTTAGGTTGAGGGGTAAAGGGTTTTATCCTTGTGTTTCTATAAATTTTGCAGTCAATCCTTCTGTAAACAATTTATTACATTCGACTCTATATCTTCTTAGAGCTAGTCAGTAAAACGTACCTCTTCCGAAGACCAGGTGTTAAAGTCTGTTTCGTGATGTAGTGAAGCAGCCAGTGCGTGACTGTGAACAACAATTAACACATTCGAATTATCGTATCGAAGCACTCAGTAACAGACTGCCTGGTTGACATGTGTATATATCAGGTAAACTCCCTGCTACCTACTAAAAATTAGTTTAATAAGTTCGGCTTGATGACAGGTCAGAAACTTTGAGTCATCGTTTGGAATTAACAATGCAGTTACTGTCTCATGTCTAGGTAATCAGGCAGCATTCAAAGACGAGTGCGGCTATGCGTTCGTTGATGATAGTTGAGTCGTGCCTGAAGTCAGTGACTCAGTGGTCAACACGGTTGTCTCAGGAAGGCTTGGTCGGATTTCATACCCGATTATTGAAAGAACAGGCACAACTGATGAACTTCAGCAAAAAGGAAACGTTAATATAGTGTTGCTTTTTGTAGAGGTTAGCTGGGAGGTCGCCTTATGCACAGAAACTTTGGTTAACTGTGACTATTGTTCAGTATGCATCAACCATTTGTTTACCGTCTACAAATAACAATCGTTATGAAGCTATCGGCCCAAAAGTATGCTAAGTCTGATAAAATGCAAGAAATCACAGTTACGACCTAACCGCGAGCAGGATCACAAACGAGGCAGTGCGGTCAATGAAACCGCAACAAAATCATTCACAGGTTGCTTGGGCATGTTGGGTGCCGATAGTTCAAACTTGCAGACGAATCTGTTTGAACACATAATGATCACCTGGAATTCCGTGCTCAACAACACAAGATATAGACTACCCTCTTCGCTAGTTCTAACATAATAAATGGAATATATGCATAGTCGTATGTTTGCAAGATCACTTCAATCATCCTAGGGGGAGAAATATTTTGATTTTTAGCGGAGGATTAGGTGCAAATTATAAGGCCGAAATGCGGTTCGAACTGTTACCACTCCACCTAAACGCTCAACCTCGGTTATTGGATATTTCCAAAGCACTATCATCAATTAACCAGCTTTGACGATGAAACAGCGTTCTAACTTTCTGTTGGGCCAGATTTGTGACTGCTTGTATTCGTGTGGTTGAATTCACGTAATTATCTGTTATCAATTGCAGAACACTACACACGAAACCTATTTCGAAGTAACGATGTTTGACTTTCCTCACTGTCGCAGCACACAGTTTAAAGAAATATACTTTGC
>JTDE01000207.1:206520-226266 GCA_014338405.1 Paragonimus skrjabini miyazakii | reverse complement strand
CGCCTTTGAAAGCTAAATTCAAAAAGGCGTGCCTTTTATGGATCACACCCACACAACTCTTGACCGATCCCTTCTTGCTGTAAACGACAAATGCCTATCGGAATATCAGTTTGCGAGTGGTATCTTTTCCTGTCTTCCTTTCTTGCCAGCAAACTCCAGTGCATATATGCCGGGCTGCCTATGTCCACCATTCTAGAAATATGTGATGAAACCAGTAAAACCGATTGAGTTTTCCTACGTTGGTGTCGAATAAACAGAAACTTAGATTGTGACACAGAATATTGGAAGTGGGCTGTCTCAAAGCAGAGAAGGTGTCGGTAAACATCTTTAAAATAGGTCATCTATTAGGACGAACTGTGGTTGACATCCATTTGAAACCACCTGAGTAGTATGCGTTTGATAATATTTTCTAGATGATCGTTTAAAAACGCATCATTCATCGCAGATTTTTAATACTATATTAGCATTTGGTCCAACCCTTCTACAATACGAAGAGGAATTCAGGAATAATCATTCAGTTTTGGCTATTTTACTCATTAGACCTCCTGAAGCCACCTGACAGGAAGTGGTCGGTTGTAGATCGAACCAAGGTGGAAGCGCCACCTGCTTTTCATCAATGTTCCACCAATCGCATAGAAACTCGTCGTGGTCAAGCGCCTTTGAGTAGAGCTTGGAGAATTTCAAAAGCAGACACAGTTGATCAAGAACGGGGTTTCTACATTAGGTTCCAGTGACACATGGGGATCAAAAGAAATTTATGCTATTGGAAGTACCCCGTCAGTTGCACATTCAAACATTGTAAGAAACCAAAATACCATCGGTGCATATTTGTGATTTACCATCAACTATTCCGTGGTGTAGTTAGTTTCTACATGTCAGCAAGAACTGAAGGAAAACGAGATATCATTGTCTACTCTATCTGCCTCCACTCCGTTTAAACGTTCGAGCATTCTGGAAAGTCATACCGGTTAGTAGGATAGAAGTTTCCCATATATTGTCACTTACGTTGTTATTGGTTTCTTTACACAGATATATATCCATAAGTCGTGTACTTCCTAAAGCACTACGTATTTTTCCTTTATGTTCTTAACTGTCGCCCTTATTAATAAATTCGACGTCAATATTAGAGTTTCTGCAAGTTACAAGACCCTGCAGGTGGAATTCTCCTGATGCTCAAATGAGACTAACACGTCACTGATATAGCTCGCACCAATCGTAGAGATTAACTACAGAGCTGTTTATGAGAGCAGTCTGTTGAATGAACTGCATTGTCCTGGGGTAGAGTAATCGAGTGAAACAGTGTCGTTCGTTAATGATTTTTTGGTAGCACCACATGGAGGATGGTCAGTAGAGTTGGCCTTACATAGCCGTAGTAACTACTTTCTCAGTGTGATATCAAATCCCGTCGACTGTGTTATCACTTCATGTATTGCACTAATCAGGTGCTAGTTTTGCGCCAGGTGCAATGTAACCGACCGAACTTAAGCTATGGGGAAAATCACCCGGGTAATTAGTTGCAGTGGCGGAGGATACGTGAGACGTAAGACGAAGTTCTCACCCCTGGGCAGCACGTATAATTAATATCGACCGAAAAATGCTTTTCGCCCGCAAGTTTGCGTTCAGATGAATGATTGCGCTAACAAGAGGTTTGGACGGCGTGCACGTGATAATTCAAGTAAACAACCCCATTTATACTCCTACCTTGCCCACTATTAAATTATCACCCATTTCGAGAAATACGGCACTAGGTAATGTCCACTTACTTGAGAACATTATGTAAGCCGAACTAGTCTGGTTAGTGTTCTCGTCAGCCGAGTCCATACGGTATAGGCAACTAGAATGTGACAGGTTGGTAAAGCTTTCTAGTAATCATGTTCACTAACGTATAAAGTAGTTTAGAGGCTACGTAGCCTCATTTGCACTGATCATGAAATAGAAAATCTCGAAGGAATTCGATAGAGAATGGATTAAGTGCCAGTAACAGCAAGAGCAACAATGAAAACTGTGATAACTTTTGGTCAGTTCAGCTGAAGTCTGATAGGACCGTCTGTGCGGGTTGAGCAAACTTTATGATGAAACGGTTACCAAGTAACACACTGAACACAAACCAATCGAGCGCATTAGGTTTCCTATGCTCATGTGGAGGAATTTAATTATTGTCAAATATGAATTACAGTGGGTTTTCAAAGTTAAAGAGTTATCCTGGCTATACATTGAAAACCTTGAAATACTCGTTTATTTTATGCAATGTAAAGGGATCCCCATTACCCAACAAGCATGGACTAGGCACTCGTCTGTCAATTCGGTACTATTGATAAGTGGTTTAGTGATACGCTCACAACTGCTGTTGTATAACTGGCAGCTTGGATTGTGAGTAGTGTCGTGCATATGTTCGGAAATTCAGGGGCAGGTCTCAATGCCAGGAAGACAGGGGACCAGAAGTGACTATTGGAATAGTGTGTACGCACTATCAGGATGTGCCGCCAGGGCGAATGACGGCGTACTGCCGCCCAGCGTGTGTGGATGCATGTGAGCTATACAAGTTGTAACGAAAAAGCGTCCAATACAGCACAGTCTTTATTGTGCAACACGCTAGTTAGCATGCTACACGCGCACTAACGTTTATGAGTCAGCATTCCAGTTCACAACACCCCCAGGTTTCCGCTATCGCGTCGTGTGCACTTCTGCCCGGCTTATGTGTGATCGGCGTCGTCTGTCGGGTTTGGTGGGTTTTCGCCTACCATTCTTCGTCTGTTGGTCCGATTCCGTTGAGCGATGGCTCATCCGATTGCCCCCGTTGTCCGCCATCCGCTCGTTGTGGGTTTTTGGACATAACTCCCCCGTGTCGAGGTATTCCACCAAGTGTTGGAACGCTCACACCTCCGGCCTGACAGTCCACCACAAAATGAGTGTATGCGTTTGTAATCCCATGTCCAGCGTAATATGCACGGGATTTCACGTAATTAACAACTTTGCGGGCCAAGCGTCTTTTGCGGTCACAACACTACTTCGCAGATTTGTTATTTATTTAGGTGTGTTATGCGGAGTGATTATGTGATCTATGTCCATTACAACTGTCGGGCTTGTATAAAGTTTCGCTGTGACAAATGACCGGAGTGCCTAAGCAAAAGGGAGTAATGCAACGAGGGTTAATGTGTGTTGCCCGATTGGGCGGTTGGCCGGACTTAAGGTGTCACTGCGATTGTTCGGACCGACAACAAGTGCACTGTCAACAGATCTCGTCGAACCAACCCCAATTTTGGTATTGGTATGTTCGCCGAACTTGGCATTTAGGTTGCAAACGTTTCATCACCAAACGAAATGACATCATCAGTGCGTAATCGTTTTAGCGTATTCACTTTGGAAGACGCTTAGTTGTACGACAGTTATACTCTATTGCACAACAGTGGGATTAGGAGTAGACAGATATAGGTCGATCGGGCTCATGGCGTTTGTCTTCCACTCTCAGTTTCAGCAGGGCGTATGTGGTGGAACATGTGCGTCGTGTTACTGTCAGAATATGTTTGAATGTCTGGTACGGCCGATAGCTGGCCTTCATTTTCCCTCGCTTTTGAGTGTTGGGCAGCCAATTACGACTTTGTTTTCCACTGTGATGACCGTGTCTCAGTCACGTTCCGCATTACAAAATGTTCACGATAAACATTGTCCGACAAACTGTAGCGAGTTTTTTTCTGGTTTGCGACCCTCGATCGTGCGTTATCATTTGTTCGTCCATTCGCTGGCCTGTGATCAGTGATTGTCAAACGGTCTCTACTTTCCGTAGTTCTTCATCGATGCAGATGTGGCGACCCATTAGACAACAACCACAATGACAGTTGGTGATTTCGGAGACGTCCCTGCACTCTCAAGTTGCAAAAGTACACACGTGTCGCGTTCATTTTTTGCTGTGAGCTGAATGCATAGTACACATTAGTCCCTGTAGGAATTAGCTACTTCCCTACACCAGTGTTTCCTCTCACCGAGCAAGCCAGTTACCTACCTAACCGTGGACAATAGGGGCACCGGATTGGTAAATGTCATAGAAACCCCAGGGGCCAGATTGTGTGTTAGAATGCAGACAAGTCACAAAGACTATGACGAACTGCAAGTCCTCTGGATAGCCTTTGTTGTGATTGTCGAGTAAGAATGATGGAAAGCAACCGAAAAGGCTTAACTGCCAGGTAAAAAAATTACAGAACTGCTAGAAAGGTGGCGGTCAACCAATACAAGTATCGTCGGTCAAACTATGATTAATACTGGATAAATTTCATTGAGATTGCTGTGCTTTGTCAGCAGCCCATATTTTCACTACTACAGTGGTAAGGTAAGGGAAAAGGAATTGTACTTGGTTAAGTTATACAACAATGGGAAAGTTTGTTTTCTGTTTGGTCCACGCTGCTTTGCAATAAATCGTGCTGTAACTTAACATCCACTAAACATTCGATTCAATAATAAACACAAGGTTTAATTCTCTGACTCCGTTTCGGAAGAGCTTGTAATCTAAAGCTGGGTTTCTGTGAACAACTAAATTGTACCGAAGCGTTAATGTTCGTGGTTCAGTATAAAGGAATATTATTCTCGTAATGTTAGTGGATACAGACCTTTTCATCAGTACTAACTGGCGTCAGTTGGTTTTGTCCGCCTTGTTCACCTTAGCCCAGGAAGGACTCAAAATAATCGGTAAGTTCTTCTTGAATGACAGAAATGTCCTCATTTTTAACTTACAAGTTTGCCGTCTTTACTCTGATTGTCCATTACACCTACGGACCAACTTTGGAGCAACGTGGAGACATTGGGGGACAGCTTTACTCCGAAGTATGGGTTCCAGCAACATTCCCGTGAAAACGAACAATGCAAACAAGCATAAGCCATAAGCCCAGTAAGCCATGTACAGGACTTACACAAATGAAAACTATAACGGCGCCAACAGCACAACAGCATGTTCTGTAGCACAATTCAAATTCAACCCATGAGCAACTGTTGGTTTCGACTGTACGGTATATAATCACCAGACCAGAACAACCCTATTAAAAGTGACACCTGGTTACAGGGACAAACCAAGTGTAATTAACGTATTAGTTGAACTGCTTCACTGACAAAACGAAGTACACATGGTTCAATAGCTTCGTACACCCTCACGTGGTGAACCTCAAGGGATTTCCTTGTTACACCATAAAATGTTGACATTGGAATAGACTAGGTACCTCAAGTGCGGTGAGCATGTTGTTGTAGGTATGGCTCTTTTATAACTTCTAACTCATCTTTATTCATACACAGTTTAAATGACTTGAACAAGTGGCAGGACTTTTGTAAAGCGTTTGTAACTACCTCAACGTGTGCGGATATTCACTAATCACGTAGTAATACCAATCATGAACAATCCCGTATGGGGCAGCATCAGTGGACATATTTTCAACGACTATCCGCATATTAGTATTACTTCATCAACTGCAGAAGATTCACATTTTACATAATTCACAAGAACGCTTTACTTCTTCGTTGACGATCATCAAATTTCACGAATATTCAACCCTTGTACACTGTCCCATCGATATTTGGTTATTTCATTGTAGTTCACAACGATTTCTTAAATGGAGCAATACAATCCTTGATACGTTGCAGCGGAGTGAACTGGGCACACTTTACTAATGTCACCACATCTGAAAGGATGCAAGCGGTTCGTTGAAAATATCTTCAAGAAGATGTTATTTTTCTCTCACGTAACTCCATAAGTATACGATATTGTATCAAGATACGGGCACACGTTCCAAACCACTCGCCAAATTATCTAAATTATACAATAACTCCCAACCTAAACAGACATTCGGTGACTATTTAACCTGTTACCGAATGCACGAATTTGTAAATTTTCTTATTAATTCCATCACATTTCGTTAAGGGGAAGAGCCCATAGACCAAAACTGGCTGTATCTCAAGTTAATTTTTGAACAATGCTAAGTAATTGATAGTTTTGTTGACAGAAACGTTATCTATTGGAGCGTAAAAAGTAATTTCTTGTGGTGAACTGACAATTTGAAGTTACAGAGTGGAAATTATCCCTTCAACGAGTGTGATGGAATGTTAATTTGTATGGTCGACTGATCAACATACATACAGATGAAATTGAGTTTCTAGCATAAATATATGAGACATGAATGAGTTGCACCATAAACTGTCAGTCAGCATGAAAGTGAAACTGAACATAAGTGTACTATTTTTGAACATTTTTATAACAACGAAGACAGATGGAACACTTATTCACCCAGTGTAATTTAAAGTAACGTAAAATGGGCAATATTTGTCGTTTTTAAGTTCAGCTGGTGACAAAGTTAAGTAATCAACCCTCCGTTCCAAACTGATAAAACATCATTCAGAAAACCCTCCTGCCAATAATGGTTTTTGACTCTCTTAGCCAGACAGACCATTTAAAGATGCAAGAATTAGATCGTTCTGAGATACTTATTAAAAGATTGTCTATTCATTGCCGTGAGTCATACGATACAATATATACGAATATGAACAAAGTCAGAAGCCAAACTGCGTACGCTATCTTTGACTCGGTAAGTCGATCTTGCAAGCACAATCTGTAAGACAACAGATGGTTCTTCGTTTCATATCATACACCACTTCACTTTCAGTTATAGTGGAACTAACATAAGCAGAGCAAATAATGACAAATTTGAATGGCTGACTGAACACTTTCCGAAGAGGCCGATCAAATCACTGGCAAAGTTGGGCAGGCAAACACGACAGGAAGTGAGAAACTCGAGTTCATTAATTTTTCAGCATACTCATTCAAGAGGTTATTGTATTATTATTGTATTATATTTTTAGTTAACACCAGCCCGACTCTGTTCATATTTAAATGGACGCCACTGTTAGATAGAATCAAAGGACAGAGGTTTCAACTGTCAGAACTCGCAAACAGTATATGCACTACCACTGTTTACAACGCTACTGAAAAAAAGCAAATAATCACGGTCAATTAGCATTTGCTTGACCCTGACAGTCACAAGAAACGGCTCTCACTCTCAGCTCACTGCACTTTTACGCACACTCTTTCACTTTTTGGCCCGAATCGCCCAAGTGGTCGCTGTTAAATGCCATACGTTCTTCGACTAATCGATCTTCACATTTAGTTGCGTCATCCATCACCGTTACGCCTTGTTTAAATTATGCCCCAAGCACTCAGCATTGCTAGACAAAAAGCGGCCCACGTAATAAAAAACACGTTTGCGTTGTAAGAGACCATAAACTGTCGTATATCTGCCCGCTTCAGAACTATCCTTTTGAGATATCTAGTAACTGTGGACGGGCAACATTAACCGTGCATGTTCTTGCAGTAAGTCCTTGTATATCAAACCACTGATAAGTTGATTTTGAAAAACCGCTTTATCTCTTCCAATCGACCGGATTTTGGTGGATTATCAAACCGGGGGTGCGAGTATTCCAACACTCGGAGGAATATCTCGATACAGTCGTGGAATACGGTCAAAGCGCACAATGGATAGATGGCGGACAACACGAGCGACCGGACAAACCATCGCACAACGAGATTGGACCAACGGACGGGGAAAGGCAGGCGGAAAGCCTTCAGATAGAAGGCGCCGATCACACATAAAACCGGGCATAAGTGCACACCACGCGTGAGCGGAAACCGGGGGGGGGGTTGTGGACTGGAATTCTTATTCATAAACGCGAGCGCACATGTAGCATGGCAACTGGCGGTTTGGACAGTGAAGATTGTGCTTTAGTGGGTGCCTTTTTGTTACAAGATGGCCGCTTCGCTGAAATACAAACAGCATCTGGTTTCCTACTTAACGTAGGGACAGCAAAAGGTCAGCAGGACGGAATTCAGCAAGTTCGAGTCAAAATAGATATCCCCAAAGATTACCAGATAGAAACAATTGGTCAAAAGTGATTCGTGAAAGCCTTCACATAGCACAAAAGTCCATACGTGTCATACATGAGTAAAGCTACCAACAGTATTGTCACCCGCCGAACTTTGAACGCATTTGAGAGTTCCAATCCTGAGGCATGGATCGTCAGTTGATTCAGTAACCTTTCGATACCGGTATAATTTCTCGAAGACAGCTCGACTAAGTTTTCTCGTTATTTTTATGCTTATTCTCTCACTTGCTGTCAAGCAAGCGCCTTCAGGAGAATCACAGTATGGCTATCTGAAAGTATTTTTGAGCATCTCTTGGAACAGCCATGCAATGATCCGAAAAGGCCCACGTTCAGCGCGATTGGTTTCCATTTGTTTGTCATTGGTCATCAAATAAAGACTTATGAAACATCGTGAATCATCTACAAGGCTTGTCAGTCAAAATTCAACTGTTATTAATGGTAAAAGAAACTTATTTCAGATCCTACAGACGATGTCTACGTACGTAAAAACAGTACAAAACCACCATCTCCTTTGGTCATATATCCCAGAGCCACTTGAAATATGATCACCATCCACTGACGAGCTCATGTCTGACGGCAGAAACACATAACATCCTCACGCAGCCACCGACCTTCACATCTTCCTTCAGTAAATTGTAGTCTGCCCTAAATGTGACTTCTAATGAGTTGTTCTGATTTCCACGTGTACTTCTTGAATACCTTGATTAATTGTAATTGTCTGAAACTAGATTCCTGAGCACATCAATGTCACCTGATTGGGTGGAAATGCCTGTGCGACCGTCGGGTCGCTTAGCATTAAGTTTATACCCTGAATTACCTCATTTGACATGTGCGAAAAAAACACCAATTCATCAGTTTGCCCACCAGTTCTATGGTAAGTTGTGATTTCTGGTAATCGGCACACCGAGTTCGACTAACTTGCGCTGAGTTGAATGAACTGATGCCCGGTAAAGTGAGCCGTTTTCAAGGGAGGTCATATGGTCGGTCGCTTCCGAGAAGTAAACAATACTTAGGATAACAATTGGTTCACTCGCATTGGTAAGTGGACATCCATATGTATAAAAAGGCAGTAATTTGTGTGTTAGAACCGTCACCTTCGGATATCAATCCCCAGGTGGCGAATCGATACCAACTGCTCCGTTCGTTTTTTGTTAAAACGTGTTTGTTGAACAAACAACATAGGTGGACCTCATACATGCGGACATCGCCTACGCATGCTGGTTGCATGTCTTAGTACAGATCAATTGATTATAATCGATTGACGCGTTTACCTATTATTCGGTAATCCACGAAATTTAAGTAGCTTGCTCCCAGTATGTCTGATGAAAAAAATTGAATTAAACTATCCAGCAATATATTTCTGTGATGTTGTTCACTAAGTGAAATGACGTTTAACAAACATGTACTGATTTGTACGCAAGCTGTTGAGATAAATTATATCGACGTGGTTCAGTGTATTCCCATCTTTGTTGGTGTACATAAATATAACTTTCAATCGATGGCTGATTTTGCATACGTGTAGACTTCTCAGTCAGCCTTTTTCAAAAACAGACACCGTACTCGGGTTCCTCTTTTGTTACAGTTGATCAATAGTGCATATTCTTGCCATGACTGAAGGATGAACTCCTGTCATTCTTTCACGAGACAACCGTGTTGGCCCCTGCAGCAATGACCTCGCATCAGGTGCAATCTACCCATCACGTGTGAACGCCTAGACACATACAGTTGTAAGATGTACTCAAGTTCCTCATTCACATAGTGAATGTCCTGTTAACACCATGAACAGGGGTTTTCAATAGAGTTGAAATAACAGGAGTCAGTACACAAGATAAACGATGTCCCAATTACTGATTTATACATTGTGGTCTCTCAACGGGTCCTTCGCATGACACACTGAAAGAACTAACAGAAGAGTATAGCCGTGTACAGGAAACTCAGATGCATCATGACTATTACTCAAAAAAGGGGTTTTCACTACTCTCAGTGAGTTTTAAGGAACTATGCTTAGTTTTCACTCACTACGCAGTACAACTTGTTACATTTTTCAAACTTCCAATAGCAGAATACAACAAAATATATTGGAGTCCATGTTGTGTAATGTAACGAAACTGAACATAGCTGTTTACAGCCAAATGATATCCAAATAGTGCGGTTGCTCACTGTTATCAGCAAGAACATACACTTTGTCTTCGCGCAGCAAACAATACGAATTGCAACATGTTTTAAAATTCCATTTCCAGAATGATACAATATAAATTGAAGCCTGACATATAATGTAACGAATTCAAGTATACTCACTGTTTCCCATCGGCTAATACTAACCAAAAAAAGTTTGCATTGTTGTCTTCGGGTCTCAGGGACCTATTTTCAATATTGTACTAAAAATTCAAATTAATTTCTAAATGTATTCTTGTGGTCATAAAATCTCTACAAATGTTTTGATAATGAATTTTGGAAGGAAGAATCAGACAAACTGATTACGTAGATAAGTGTATACTGAAGTAATGCATGTATTCATAAGATGTTAATATATAAAGGCCACGATAGTAGTATCTTTAGACAGAGCAGAAAGGATACAAAAGAAGACATGAGCTATACAGAATAGGTGAATATCTGGGAGCACAAAATATCATGTCCACTTCTTTTCTGCCATACATCTTGATAGAGCAATTTGGTATTTCGAGCTTAAGATTTAGAGGTGACCAGTGATAGTCGAGAATTTATAGTCAAAATGGTTGGGTCAATATTTTTGATGATTGGCAACTAGTTCTGAGTCTAATTGTCATAAGGCAATATTTGCTCTGGAAGTCAACCGGCTGCTCCATCCGAAGACTACAATTTGGTCACAAAATGAAAGTGTTAAGCTGAATTCGCGGCAACTTATGAACATGAGTTTAACATTACTTATATCTGAACGCGATGTTCGTATTTATTTTGACTGTTTAGCTTGTTGATTTTGAAAATGAGGCAACAGGGTTGAAATTAAATCATGTTAGCGCTCACCGTTAGTGAATATTCCTATCACGACCGACGTTAGAACTCTGGCCACGTTCTCACATGGTAGCCGCTTTGATCATTGTGGGGATGATCTTCGTGCCAGATCACCCAAAGTCTTCCAATGACTATCCGTAAAAGAAACGTGGTTCCAATTTCACAAAAAAATTCCGATCGTTTTGTGATGTATGACTAAATCAGAGGCATGGTTATTCCAACGCGTGGTGAAATATCTCAACGTGCTGGTAATATATGTCCAGAAGTCCGCAGCGATTAGATTGCGGACAGCATGGCCGACCGGAAGAGCATTTGTTCAACGAATTCGGGCCAACGGACGAGAAATAACAATCAAAACACCCACGACAGAATGCGTCAGACACACACTAACCAGGAAGAAGTGTGAGTGAAAACCGCCGCTGAGCGGAGGACTGGAATTCTGGTTTATAAACACCAGCGCGCTCTTGGTGTGGGTACGTGCGAGTTGGGGGGTAAAGATTGTGCTTTGTTGAACGTCTTTTTGTTACAATTTAATCATCATCTGCAGGTGACAGGATAGTTACCGGGCCTCTTCTAGAGGTGAGTGCGCACGCTGAACAGATATTGCGTATGACTGTCGTCGGACGTTTATACGTAACTAGTCGGTTGTATGCAACAGTAGGTCAGTGCGTAGAGGTGGCCGGAACCCAAACCTTGGTCCTGATAGGTATATGCATCGCTGTTGAGATTGAACACGAGCAGAACTGGCGTTTAAAGCCTCTTTTAGGTAGGTGCCGGTTAAAAATTTGGTGGAAATGTCAAACCTGCAGCGAATTGTGAGTGATGTTCAATTCTCAATTTATTGCTGTTAAAATATAATTTCCTCCTATTCATATCCTGAAATTCCAATAAAAGATAAAAATTATTTCTGGAAAGCCAATCGTTCTTCTGACAGGTAGCACGGTCATGTCCGGAAGACAGTCAAGGCCAGGTACGAGGAGCATTGGATAAAAAAGGGTTAATCCTTTGTTCACAATCAATTTACTGTTGACCCTTGTTGCAATACGATTGTTTGGACATTCCGATTGTTGCCACATTCGCAATTTCCAATCCTCGCGCATTCAGGTTCGTTGTATAAATCAATAACATCTAGAACTGTACTACCGTTTCCTGAGAGCGGATCACACAAATGACAAGCTGATACCATTCTCCATTTAGTGGGGCACGACAAACATTTGTTCACTTGACTTGGCTTCATTCTAATCAACCACAGTTGATAGATCGATCCCGTAGCGCAGTCCGTAAAGTGAACAGCTGATCTGATTTTTGATCACTCACGAATGATCAGACGTTGCTTTACAACCAGACTTACCCAACACGATTCCCACTGAATTTCTTATCTCAAGTCATGTGTTCGGTTGGATTGCTTTCTGGATTAGACAGAAGTTTTGTATCTCAAACTGAACCTCACCCACATTCAATCACACTCCTTGAATTCAGAAGTTATGTATGTGAAGTTTCACCACCTGAGAAGTAGTCGACTAATCCCGAGTAATAATTTGTCCTCTTGGGATATTCTTTCCGTAGCTTTTCACTCTACACCCTTTGCCCAATTATGTGGCAGCGCATTGCAATGCGAAACGCTGAATTCAACTTTGTAACGAAAGGCTACGCTTACAGCATATGAAAGTATCGTTATAAAATGACACTTGAGGTACCTAGCAGGTTCCACAGTATCAGCACACAGATCGGGTTTGAAGTTGTAAAATTCTAATCTACCAATCGGCAGTGCATCACTGGCTGCATAAAACACTTCTCAGAATCCACGTCTGACTTAAACAGGCAAGCGGCCGATCCTTATAAAATATGGCTTTCAAGGGTAGAGTCTTTGACACTTTAGACTGCTCAACATGAGCTCAAACGTAAATATATGTTACCTCTTATCATTTTCAAAACAGCATCTACCGTGGGAATTATGATTTAACACTCGGGTGGCTGGATTTATTTTACCCGGGGTCAACTACACAGTACTCACATGGTTGGATATCCTAGCTGAAGCTGTGCTATAACGTTATCATGTACATCCGCATTAAAATAGTTGATATTTTCTCAACTCTTCTCAAGTTTGTTCCGCTTTCACCTTTTCGTGGAGCTTATGCCTAACTTACTGCCCCAAGTTCGACATAACTAATCGTAGTAAAGGCCGCTTTTCTCAAAACAGTGTATTGCCGGTCCACTGAGTCTATCCGTGTAATATCACTGTGCCAGACCAACAAAATTTGTTGTATCTCATTAAACTAAAACCGCTCCACATCTTTAGAGAGCAGGACTAATCGTTCAGAACTTCTGAGTTCGTGGTGTGTCAACCATACAATATATGCTTAGGTGGCCGACAGTTTTTCACTCGGTTTGTGCTGTCCAAATGATCCGGACGGTTCTTTTGAACCAGGGTGAACAGATTACGGAAATATACACTTTCCAGAACATTTTTGTGAAGAACTGCTAGCTGGTTTCAAGCATTCGTCTGAGACGTAGAATATAAAGGCGTTTGTGTAACTTGCCTGACGTATAAATAGACTCTAAACCTTGCTGACGTGCACTAATATGAAATGCTATCACTTAATACCTTAGTTGTGACGTCTGTAGAGTATTCTTGCAACCCCGTTTAAGAAGGTGTTTTTGCTTTATTTGCTAGTACGCTGACTGAGTTCATTTGTGCTGAAGGGGTTGCAAATCTATAACAGGTGGATTTCTCCACAGCTTTGTAATGTGTGACCTCGGGTGTTTCGGACGTTTTTATCCATGATGGAAAATAAACAAATCAGAGCATCTTTAGACCTCTCTGACTGGTTTCACGTTTAAACTTTAATTGCCTATTAAATACTGTACGGCTGGCTGTAGGAAGAGAAATTAGCAGAACCCGTACAGGCCCATAAATGTGTGACAATGGGATAGGTGCTTTCGACAATTGGTGCACTGATTTAGTAAGGAATTACGGAAAATATTTGTTTACCATTGTCATGTAGCTTATCTACTAACTAAACGTAAAGACTAAGCTGCAATGAAAATCTGCTCCAGCGGAAAATATGAGTGCGGTTGCAAAGAACGCTCAACTATACTGATCACTCGTTCCATCCATCTTCACTGACCTGATTGTATAACACAACGTTTTTCTACTGGCTGAGGTATTGATTGTTGATCCAATAATGTTAGACGATTTCCTGACTGCTACGCGTGGTTTGATTGACTGCACGATGTTAGCAATTTTGCTCGATCGCACTATCCAATGCACATTGTTGTCGTTGAACAAATGTTACTTGTAAATGATTTTGCTGATTGTATCAGAATTGTGTCTGCTGGGGTTAATCGTTGGTTACAATTGCCATTACAGTCATGTTCCACAGTCAATAAATAAACACGATTTTTTGGAATTTAATATTCCTGATACACGCAAACCATTTATTGCACTTTAAGTCAGCAGTATGGATGTTACCTAATCCCCAATGTGATAGGTAACAGTTTCAACTCTTATTCGGAAGAGGAACAAAAACGTCTGTAGTGCGCAGTGTACGCCATTGACTGGACGTCTATTGATTTCTTTCAGTAGCTTGTAGCACACTGAATAGTGTTTGGTCAAGCGCTGGTTTATCGGTGTACTTAGTGAAGTCAATACAGATTACGACTATCCTGAGTGCGATTAAGTGAAAATTAATTAATATACCAACTTGTTGGAGAATATAATGAAGTATACATTATCTATTAGTCTGTGCGAATAAACCCACCAGTTAACACATTGTCGCGTCTGCACTCGTCAGACTGGAGGCAAGCATTAAACCGGCTTGGAAGAAAGGCTTGTTTCAAACATGTTGAAGCAATTGTTGCGCATAAAGTTTAGTACATTGTGGAATACAAACACTTCTATGGGTTTGTACACAGCAGTAAGAAGATAGAGGTTGGTAGGGACTAACATTTTCTATTGTTATCTCAATACTAGAAAATAACAGCAAGGAATGTATTAAAAAACTAATGGGGTAGAGTGAATAATCAAAAAATGAAAGCATCAAACCGGATGGGGAACACTACTAGACCTGTGACAGTCTAAGGATTATATATATCTTCTCTGTATGGGTAATATGAACAAACATTAATTATAACGTTGTTCAAGCGCGCTCGACGTATATGCTCCGTACCTTGGTTAACCAACGATATTTCATTGCTCACAAATACGTTGCATGATAATAGTTGTCCGATGCGCTGTATCGATTAATACAGTAGGCAATATCTCCATGACTGACCGGAAGAAAGCCTACGGTGAACTACCATTCAAGTGTGACAGTTCTTTATCTCGAAGTACAAAACGTCTCGTCGCGTTGCTTAAACGAATTTAATATCTTAGTCCACGATCGTTCTCATCAATCACGAGAGAGCGGTCAGTTGTCAACAATTCAAACTGAATTTACTAATTTTAGTGGAACTGTGGTGTAAATTACATCGACAGAACCGATAAGTCCTTGAGCTTTGCGATATAGGAACATTTTCACAAATGCGTTCATAACGTGATGGTCCAAAGCACTTCCTTCATCCTGGGTTTCATGCAGACGTTCGGCTGTTTTGTCACCAGACAGATTGACTGCAATACATCAAAATGCTATTGAGTGGACATTCGGGTTTACGTTATGTCACATTAATCCACTCTTCTTGCGTTTCGTTGAGGCAGAAGCATTATGATCGCAGAACCAATTGTGTTAGTTTTAGACCCTCATGAACTTACTAGCTTGATATACAGTTCCCCACCCCGTCTGTTTTTTATTGTTATTTTCTTCTCTTCACCACTAACTCATTCGTTTTATATGTACCCCAGGTTATGGTCGTCTGGCAACATAAGACATATGTATCAGTCAACATCCGTCTTCCCACTACCACCCTGAAATTTAGAAAAGTGACTAGCTGTTCTAAATTTTTGCAGATAACAACTCTTAAAGCAATTGGTCAGTTACGTTCTCACGGGACTTTAGTTATAAAGCGAAGTTCTTAATTGTTATTTGGTAAACAAAATGCATCGGGGTGTTCAAGATATTTTTGAATATTAGTAGCTAGTTGATTTCGATTGGTTGACAAGTAAACAAAATGCTTTATTGTTCGTAAAAGGCTGTTCCGGAATATGGGCTTCTCTTCAAGAGAATCTTCAAGAGAATCTTGTCGGTCTGGCTTGTCTGCCAAGTAGGCCTGTGGAGTGAACTGGACGTTTCCAGATGGGGTTCTCTAATCGCTTCACAAGTCGATCTGGTTGGATGACTACTCTAGTATCCATGCCAACTTGCTTTCAATCTACAAGACTCTGAGGTGAACCCGACACAGCTGACGTCGATGTACGGTGGCATATTTAGGAACCGTGACCATGGCCATCGGCGGGCTAAATTTCAAGTGATGAGTCTACAAGTCGGACAAACACTATTGCGTCAGAATTGCAATGTTTTACCACGGCAGAGCTTCTGAAGCATTCTATAGTCTATTCTGTAGTTCCTTCAGGAAACTGAGGAGGAAGCTGTAAAGCAAAGAGCTGTCCTGTGAACAAATCCCAAGCGTACTGGTTCGAACTATTATCACCTCAGTCTCGCATGAATAGGCGACTATCTTGTGCTCACATGCCTCCATTCTAGTCTCTGGTAAATTAGATCATCGAGAAGAAATATCCTGTATTCTTAAAACATGGAAGACACTTCGAATTTGGAGAAGGAACTGTCCAAACAGCTGCATCGCCTACGTGTTCGAATCTGTTTCTACTTCTCCGTTTACGCCTACTTCTCACGCACCGCGCCCGTTCCAAAATTGAACAACCCGACCCAGCTATATGTGATCTGATGCGTAGTGGGGGATCTGGTTTACTTCAACTTGAACATCACCCACAATTGATCGCAGCTGTCACATTCCCATAGACTTTCCAGTCGGCTCCTTTCGAACAGAGGAAGCACTAGATTCGAGTTTCGCTCTCATTAGAGCTCGTCAGTAGTGCATGTCCTCACAAGCGAAAGTGGTTGAGCGTTCACATATATTAATTCGGTCATGCCTAGTGTGAGGTCTATGGCGCAGTGGTAAACACGGTTGCCTCAAGAACAGCGTGTCCGTGGTTCAAGTCCCGGCAGTGGCGATGATATGCACTACTGACCAGCTCTAATGAGAGCGAAACTCGAGTCTAGTGCTTCTTTTCGAAAGGGGCCGACTGGAAAGTCTATGGGGATGCGACAGCTGCGATCAGTTATGGGTGATGCTCAACTTGAAGTATATGTGATCTGTTACATTATTTCTTATTTTGGTGCGTAGTTTCAAGAAACTACTGACAGACCTTCGGAATACCGCCTTGCAACTGCCAAATCTGCCGTTCCTTTACTACATTTTGTAGTGTATTCTTGAAATATGTCGATACTGTACAGAAATGCTGTTTCAATAATCCACCAATGCAAGATCGACCAATCATTCGCTAAAGGCTACGGTCGCCCAGTGTCAGCCACTTGATTAAACTGGTGTGAGTGGAGTGAAGAAGGTAGATGGCACTCAGGCGCAGCGTCAGATTCGTCGTACTAAGCACTGTGTGCTACACGTTAAATCAACCAAGCTACAGGTAGAGCCGAGTCAGCCAATAGAATGCCAAGGATTCTAGAAAAATTGGATTTCTTTATTTCATCACTGTTTCGTGTCTCTAAAATAACCCAAGGAAACGCAAAAATTTCTTAAGAGATAACTGTGCCCAAATTTGAATTTTCCGTGTTTCCGGTTTGATAAAACGCTTATTGATTTTACACATGTCATTTCTGTCAGTGGCTCGAATTCAATTAAAGCACAAATTACTAATAGGTAGTTTTGAAAATTTATGACTTTTAGATGAGACCCAATTGTGAAAAGTCAGCGTTCCGGCTGGATTTGGACCAACCGCGTTTGGGCACGGTGTTTCTGTCGCTGGTTCGAATTCAGCCGAAGCTCTGACTTTTCACAATTGGGTCTCATCTAGAAAATAAAGCTCAAATCCTTTCATTCGGTTTCTCTCAAACGTAAAATGTCTACCATGCAGCTCATAAGTGAAACGGAGTCTGCTTAGCCTAATTACTGCTGGTTTTCTGCTTTCATATTGGAAGGTAACAAGTTTTTAACAGATACTGCAACCGTTCCATCGGAATTCCTTTTCAGCATATTCTAATCCCTGCGAAGCCACTAGTAACATGCCGACGTGCTCAATTCATGGGTACAATACATGATCATCAGTTCTGTTCATGTATACGGTGCTTCTTAACTTCAAATACACTACATTTCTGAATCTTGTCGAAATGCACTAGCCACGCTTGATAGTTTCGTGTCGTGATCTAATCGTGCTGTTTGTAGGGGTGACTCGTTAGCGTCGTTGCTATTCATCACAGCAGTGAATAAGCTGTTGGCCTCATTGAAGTTTGAACTTGGCTACCAGTCCCACGACATCGTTTTCAACGGTTTTACGTAAACCGATGATTCTATCCCTCTGGATGAGGACATGACACGGCTCCCATAGAACCTTGTAGCAACTATCAGCACCCTGGAGCTAATCGGATTGAAACTCAGCAGTCGGAAGATCAAGTTCATGTTCATCCGTAGTGATGCTAGGCGACCACCTCTTCTGTAGAATTCCTTCAACTCGGTATAGACGCAGTTCACCTCCCGGGTGTTTCTGACACAGTGGACTGTTTAGAAACCCTGTTCACATGAAACTGTAATTTAGTTTGGCTCTAGACCCAAGTGGCAGTTAAGCCAGAAAAGTGCAATTGCTTGTCAAGACGAGACTTAATTCCACATACAAATCACACGTCAATAATGAGCCAAATTCATAGCACTTCAATCGGTAGTTCGGACTTTGAAATTCCGTAGCTGTTTAGGAAGCGAATCTGTTTTCCAAGCTGCAATTAACTCGTAACTCGCCCCAGTGTCCTGAGCATTCAAAGCTTAAATACTATCATCCCCATCTCACGAAACTTACCAGTAGGTAGACTGCTTTCCAAGTGGTGTCTTGGACTGCGGCACCTAGTCAGTGACGACGTGTCTGACCGCATCATAAGGAGAAACAACGCTCTGATGTGCGTCCAGAGTATGGTAGTGAATTCGTCAAACTAACAGAAAATATTAAACAACTAGGGTCAAGTGCAAGCTTGGACTAAGTAGAACCAGAAAGCTTTGAGCTATGAATATACTTATATTTTTCTCTTTTATTTCGGATGACAAACAGTCTTTATATATTTCAATATTCGAAACAGTTGGTCGGAAAATGTGTCAGACAGTTCTCCTGGTGCCTGAGTTGTAGAGAATTCCCCTGTTTGACAGTTATCGAGCTATTGGCAGGCAAGAAACCAAACCACTACTGACTAACTACAATCATGTTGTTCCCGTTGACTGACAAGTAATTATAACCAACTGCTGCCTGAGACTTGTTATCCGGGGACTTATGACCACCATGCGTACGTTGACTGGCTTGTTCTACACTGTCCAGTCCCTAATAGCTCTTACCAGATTGCATACTTCCCAAAATTTTTATTTGTGCAATTCAGCTGTGACGCAAACCTCTACGGTCTAATTTCCGGAGGTCACGAGCTGATTGACGTGGCTACGGACTACTGTCGTCGTAACTGTGATCGGCCAGAAAGCCTCGCCCATACACTTCAGTCATTGTGGATCAAAATCGATGTGCGTTGTGCTCGGCACAATCGCATGACTGAGGACCCAGTTAAAAGACTAGGTAACCTGACTATAACGCTTACAAAGAGCTACAAGTTCCAAGGCCAAACTCGTCTGTCATACCCGATGAGATGACGGTTGGTAACGATGAATCTTGACATCAACACAATGGAT
>JTDE01000207.1:133762-187845 GCA_014338405.1 Paragonimus skrjabini miyazakii | reverse complement strand
AGTTTTGTTTCGAAAACTTTTGCAGAAAATGATAAGCACGAAACAGAAATAGCGACGACCAAATTATGAAAAAAACCTGACTTCGAAACCTTGCAACCGCATAGCGACAAAGCTTCGATACATCGGTTAGGTGCAGTTTCAACCGGAGACTAAATCACGTCAAAACTTACGCTCTTTCGTGGTCGTTTAAGATCAACCGAAAATTCAACTGTACAGTTGCACAACTTGACAGTTTTGCATATTTCACAGAATTGAAACCCACAAAAGGTTCCTCTGTGGAGTAGAAACCAGGAGTGCAAATTGACGAAAAGCTTCAAAGAAGTATTTGCTCCATGATAATGTGCGACCAACTTACTGAAGCGTTGTCAAAGGCATCTGTACACAGTAGTCATATCTGGCTAGTTTACTTACTTCAGAAGCTGAACATAACGATCGCTTTTGCATCAAAAGAACTGTGTCCCAGTGGCATATTCGTGTCTCAACTCCGTCGATCTTATTTTTCCGCGTCATCCACACAGATAACGTCGGTGATTTGAGTAACATAAAGTTCAACGAAGCTGTATTTGAAACTGACTCAACGACGTGGTTTTGTTCACTTTTCAATATAAATTATACAACACTCAGAAGTGACCGCAAATTTTGTAGTCATGTAGACTTCTCCAAGACTCCGTTAAAAAATTAAACATTAAACAAGAGCTTTGTCGTTCTTATGGTGTCCGTTGCACGATTCTTGTAAGAGTAGTGAGTTTAACTGATTATTTTGCCCCTGGAACTCGTCCTGCTTCCTATCTCGTTATTAGAAAATTGCTCGCTATTTCCCTTGCTTCACATAAGCGTGATCCGTATTGCCATTCCAAAAAGCACCTTTGGAACAGTGGTAACATTTTAACGTTATATTCTGTTGTCGTCTACATGTTTTGGCACCCTAGAAACTTCCATTTTTTAAGATCTACCATTTTATCTTCTCACGGCAACAAATAGGCAAGGCAAACAGAATGAAAGTATAGCTACATGGCGTTTGTTCGTCAACGATGGTTAACAGATATAATAATGCATTCATCACTTTTGTGTATATTTCCTCTTCAGTAAAGACTAATTAAATAAAATCCAGCCCACCGCTGTTTATCATTACTTTTGTTTGTCGTGAAAATCTCTGTCGAACAAGTTTTAAACAGGAAACTTCTCAAAGATTGATTGGTCTTGTAAGTGTGTTTCTGGACTACCTACCAGAAGATCGTGTTATCACTTGTGAAATTCTCTACATAATTTTCGCCCTACTCATAGCTGTTGTGTAACGCGCACTCTTGTTTATTGGAGTGTAACGTGCCGTCGAAACCCGCAAGCGCGCACAGGTTGAATTTGAATTGTGTAACAAGGCGTGTTGCCGTGTTGTTGACGTAGTTTTAGTTTTAGTTTGTGTTAGTCGTGTGCATGGCTTACTGGGCCTTTGACTCATGCTTGTTGGTGTTGTTTCCTTTTGCAGGATTGCTGCTGGAACCTCTACTTCGGAAGAACGCTCTTCTCCCGGTGTCTTCACGTCGCCCTAAACTTCGTCCACAGGCGTAACGGACAATCAGAGTGTAAACAGCCAGCTAGCCTGTTACAGTAGTATGGCACGATTCTTACGCTCAAGTACCCAAGAACAGATCACGATACCACGAAGATGATGGACAACAAGCGATTGTTGAAGACGTGTATATGCTCTACGTGAAACATATTACCAATGCTAATGATATTGCAGTGCTGCCCAATGGGTACGGCTACAAGTCAGCCATGCGAACTAACTGTTGCGTTCATTGTTCTATTATTTCACATATCTTATAATGGATCGTTTACAATAAACTTCCCAGGCGAAAAGTCTTTTATGGCCACAAGAAGAGACAATTTAAGACGGCCCAACTAGGCTGTGTATCTTCAGCGACACAGAGTGAGGCCAAATAGATCGTACTGAAGTTCCAACAGTTTACAAGGATTTACACTAACACTAGCATTCTCACCGAGTTGGATAAGCGAACATCAGTAGTCCATAGCGGTGAGGAGGATTGATGGGGTCTAGGAAGCAATCCCATTTCCATTGATTAGACCATGCTACAAGTGTACATACTGCGCGTCTGCTGACCAGACACGGTTAGAACGTCTACTCATGCAAGTCCTCGTATTGTAACTTCAGTTTTATATATCCATTTTTATTCGCTTCTCCGTTACGTTAGTTGTTTGGATGACTCTGGAGACCATGATACAGCATGACCAGGAAGCTCACCTGAACCTCCCTGAATTGACAGCCAGTAACGGAAGAATAACCTAGATTTATCTAAAAGCGAAAAATCTATAATACCTCTCGGCTGTCAGTCAACCTTCTTAGTAAAAACCACTGGGAGTTGAAGAGTGGCACTTATAAAGTAGGATAAAGGGGAAATGCCTGAAATGGACCAAATGTTCCCTGAACCAGACAACAGCAAACTCATAACAAGCTAATCATATGTCGCTGTGGTTTAAAATACATTCTTATATGAAGATTCAGCATACCTCAAAGCGAGTAATATCACTACTGTCGGGATCAAAAGCTAGTTTTAGGTGAACTGTCTAACTTAGGTTCACATTAAGACGATTAACGGTCCAGTTGATTCATGATCAATAATCTCTGCTACCATCAGTATATCTGAGTAACCGAACAGTACCTCGTATAAACAGTAAAAATAGACAATGTTGATACTTCTGTTTCTGTAATCCTGACAACTTTCTATCGCAGAAGCATTTCTGATATTGACAGATTTCTTAGACTGGCTGAAGCAGTCTACTGAGAAAGAGGTTAGTTGGGCTTACGATGACTGTGGACTCGCGGACAGACTTTTATGCGTTACACCTATCTCTTTCCGCTAGTAGCATACGCTCTGTAATATACTCTCAACTTGACAATGATCAACTCCTACCGCAGAGGAAAACCTCGTCGTTTTTGCTTATTCGAATAATTCTGATTTTGCCATCACGAAAAAGAAGTGTCGTATTCACGATGCGCGCTGTGAGTAACCGCTAGTTTGAACGCTTCATTCGTGCATGCAGGAGGTCATCGCTCACATAAAATTCTTCTGTAACTTGGCCATTCGCACCGAGGTCAGTATCTGCCCTAATATGACAAGACTGCCCCAATGCTTTCTGCTTGCGAAGAGTGGACCCGTTTCACTCTCCAAAATGTGTTGCCTGATCTAGTTCCTGAAAGTCTGATTTCTTAATGGATTAACCTAAGACGAACTACTTTCTTAACCTGTGGTTTGGCCTGCAAACTTTTTCTGACTGACGCACTGTACTTACATCCGAATTAGGTAACGTTTCGTTCAGTGCTCTTTCAGTACGAGGTTAACTTGATCCTCAAGTATTTTTTAAAAGCCCTACACAAAATGAGAGCTCCAAAAATTGTGCAGCTAGTTAGTCGTGTAATTTCATCTTGGAACGTTGTACTGACAACAGCTGGAAGCATAGAGTTGACATTCACGAAAAGGTCTCCTTGTAAAGAAATTGTTACATAATGTACTTTGAACTGTCAGTCACACAGCGGGTACACGCAAACGAGATATGCGGATTGTCCACAATTTTAGTCAACAATAGCTAATCCACAAACGATTGTTCGAGCTCCTGTACGTGATCCATGAGTTTCAGGTATGGTTGTTTATCATCAAAAGTTCAGACATTTGTATCATGTGATAAACATCTTGGACAACAACGAGATGATCGTGAGATAACGACGTACTCGCTCAAAAAGACCATGAATGATACTCTGGTAATCGGTTACGGCAAACGGATATCACGATGCAACTGACCACACGCATCAAAACTTTGTAGCACACAAACAACTTTGGTTGGTATATATGGGACATGGAAATCATAGTGTAGCGAGCAGGTTTAGTTTCACTGACCCACCATCCAGCTATTTGTATCATGTTTTTGTCACGAATTTACAAGGCAATGATCAGCGAGGTAAATGACGAAAGACTGAACTGAAGCCAGTTAAGTTAAAATTAAGCAGCAGCCAAAACTCCACGTGAATAATGGTTGTTGACACGTCTGTGGACTGGGTTGTGCCACGTTGGCTCCGAAGCTCAAAGACGTTATCTGTTTACACGTTTGAATGGGTTACTCAAGTGGGTTCGAATGGTTTCAACTGCGGCTAGAATTAATTAGTATATTAAGCGGAACGCATGGTTCACCTTGTGGGAATGCTTTGAATGCGCCTAATGATGATATTGCATATCTTTGACATTCCACTCTTGAATTTGATTGGGTGGTTTTCGCAGGCCCGTCGCTATCACTCTTTTGTAGGTGCGCCCAACATAGATGCTTTCAATAAATGGGCACTTAAGCTTGAACACGAATATGGTGCAGGTGAAGTGAACACGTTATTTGTTGCCGCAAAATATCTTGCCACTAGCAGATGAGAGACTTTTAGTGATCGTTTTAGTTAACAGCAAGTTTGAAAATTGAGGCAATAATTACCTTTTTTTTCTATCAGAAGTGGTTATGCTCTCTCTCTGTCTCTGTCATCTGGCTAACACGTAGATCCTTCTGTGAACCCAAACGGAAGTCTGTCATAAAATAGTTTTGTGCATAATAATGTAACATTATCACCTCCCTTATGTATCTTATTGATTCTGCCAGTCAAAAGTTATAAGGTAGTTTTATTACAAGGTAACATTTAGTCAGAACGTGACGCGAACTGTCATGACAAATTAACCGAATTGTGAAATACTACCTCACCTACTTATTTTGCTGCACGTTTTGTAGACAGATTTTTGCTTTTTTGTGGCTTACGGTCACTTCCACAAAATCAAGCATTCACGACTTACGTGGTTATACTTGAAGGGTTTTCAGAAATCACAGTGCATGAGAATGTTAAAGTTGATAAAAACAGTTTATGTGGGATTGAACGCTGCTGAAAAAAATTCGTCGAAATCGATGGAGCCTACTTTCATTAAAAAAGTGCCAAGTCTAAGACATTGTGTTAAATACTGTACTACAAATTAAAAACTTAACACATTTCCGCAAGGCCACAAAAAATGAATTTGTAGGAAGAATTCCCTGAAGAAAAAAGACTGCTACCTGAAAACCATTTTTACGAGACAAGAACCACCGTTTTTTGTGGTAACACCTTTGAAACCAGTCAGACCCTGTTAAACGTTCAAGCGATCATTTTCATTAAATTTCCATGTGATAATCATCGTTCGCGATAGGTCCGTCTTACACAAGTGTTTATCAGATGTATTTCTTAAACTTGGCTTATGCAGCAAATATGCAAAACCGGTGCATCTACCTCACACAGACAACCGGTTATTGACTAATAATCAGTTAAATGTAACGCAACAGCGAGTAATGTTAAGCCATTTTGAATGCTTAAGCAATGCATATAAACAAAAAACGACCGCAACAGAAAATGACTACGTAGGCAAAGATTTCTGATCAATAGTACGGGATTCTAATGTTATATAAGTTGAATGTCACTCATCGTTTCAAATATGCCCACTACGATAATGAGAATAAAGACATTTAGGCGAACATGTCTTCGATAATTCATCTTCAGGCCGGTACGATTGTATAAGGAGTTAATGGAGTTAGATCGAGATATCGATCAGACTTATGACAAAGAAACTAGGTCACTGGTAAGTCAATTGGCGATGGCTTGATTGATCGGTTGCGTCACGCTTGTCCATTGGTTTGACCGCGCAGGTTGGCCATTGATCCGGTGAATTTGTGGCCATGGTAGATGCAGCGCATGAACAAACCGTTTTTGGTGACAAAACCGGGTCAAATAGCCTGATTCCACTAGACTGGGCAGTACAAAGCGTTCTAATTCGGACCGCTTTTGATGGGTTGCTTGACACGTGACATACCACTTTGAAGGCTTGATCAGTTTTCACCTGATGTTCGCTTTCAACCAGACGAGCGAGGACAGCACTGTTGACCGATCGTGATTCTCCGTGCCCTAGTCACCGTGGATGGTGTTCTCGGATTCGTTTTGAAAGTTGTCTTGACGTTCGACCGATATAACCTGCTCCACAGGAATAAGTGAATGAGTAGATACACTGTTCAGTAAAAATCAACACGTCACGCAACAGGTTCAATGAAGTTTGTGATTTCAACTTCGAATGAAGTCCTAATCGCGGGGTCATCGATGGAAGGTAACAAAACAGCCACTGTGTCTCCTATCGAGGCGATCGAGCAATCTAACCAATAATCACAAGCGAAGGTAGCTGAAAGCTTGCGAACGACGCCTTAGTCGTGTCTAATGTGAGGTCAGTGTTCCAGCAGTCACCACAGTTGCCTCATGAAATGTGGCCGGCGTTCTAGTCCCAACCGTGGCAAAGAAATGCGCCACTGATGGGATCACACAAGAACGAGATTTTAGGTTAGTGCTTCTTTTTAAAAAGTCTGCTGGAGTGAGGACGCTACAATCATTTTTGAGTGGTGTTCGAGGTGGACAAAGACTTCTCAAAATGTAATTTTCACTCAGTTTCCCGAGTGTCAATCCATGTAGTTAAATGGCAATACGAAAATAACAGACTCCGAAGTTACTCTGGTTGTTATACGGGGTACTGGATGGTAAACCACTGGGTTCGTTTAGGATAATCAATTGCGAAAAACCTGGGTTTGGGATGGATTCCAACCAGAGACTTCATCATCAAGCTTGGCCTTGACGCTCATATTGAGGATAACAAATCGGGTGTCCAGATAGATTGATAATCAGTTTGGTAGAATGAAACTGCGCTCTATCTCTCACTGCTACTGCTAACCAGCTGCTGTCTGCTGTTTGTTGCAGTGCGATTATAATAAGCCTGGTCGGCAATACTTGAGTTACTATTCCGTTCATTATCCCTCGACTTTATATTTTGTATTCCTTCTACTTCTAACCCACTGAAGCTGTAACAGTTACCCGACTTGTCTTTCTTCTCTACCCTCTCATGAAGCCTTTTAATCCTGTAAGCAAACATTTACGACCAACCTATACTTGTGTAGCGATGCCCAGGAAAAATAACCCAAAAGAAGACACACTTTTACGAAATCTTATTATATCACTTGTTTGAAGAAGCAGACCCCTGGATCGTACAACAAACGAACCCTTCCTCTTCAGGTGTCAGCAGTAATTCATTATTGTCGGACTAAACTCAGCCTGTTTGCTCCCTGTCTGTTGGGCCAATCACTAAATTTAATACAAACTCTTATGCATCTTTTTGCTTCGGTCAGCCATAATCTTATCTGATACAGACAATAACAACTAAAATATCTTGTTCAGATAAATCAGTACGTGAATAATATGCTGACCATAATGGGTTTGCTGTGGACGCGTTGATGCAGTGATTCACGAATTTGCTAGAGACTGTGAGAAATGACATGATGACAGATTCACCATAAGAGATATTCAAGTTTGCCGATTTCATCCGTCCGCTAACTTAGCCAAATAATGTATTTTCCCTCTGCGTTTACTTCTCCATTTGAGAACGTCATTCTTTTAAAAAAATATTCGCTTCCTCTGTGAGCATATTTGGTTTGACAGTTTACATATCGGATTATCCGACGGTGCACTCTAACAGTTGACATAAAGTTGTGTGCAGATTATGTAGTTTTAAGTTGATGAGAAAAGATACTGTCAGAAGGATGTTATTGCTATGGGATCATCATTTGATCCACCGATAACAAACACTGTCATCACAATATTGGAAGGTGCTGTCCTTGCGTTACTGAACGCAACATTTTCTTCTCATATGTAACTCACGGGCGTCTTGCAAGTCAACGTAAGTCCGAGCTTTCTAAGAACGTCATGAATTGAGCCTGGTCAGACTAAGTTTTCATGGTGCTCAGCAGTGGCTTAATAACAAAAATGCAGTCATCATATACACAGTGGATCTGTGGAGCTCACTTTCTATTCAGGATATGACCACCAATAAAAACGTCCAATATTACAGTTTGTCTAGCATACTTGTTTGACTCTTCTTATAATGATATTTTTCAGTTGTTGCCTCAGACGCTAATACGACAGTGCTAGTCAGGAAAAAACGACAGTTTTACACACCATCTGGTAGCTGTTTGTTCTTTGCTCCGAAATTCGTTTCCCGCAACCTGAGGTGCACAGACACATTTTTGCCAAATGTCCAGGTTGCCACAGCAATATAGAATGCAGACAGTGAACGCTAAGGTGAGGATTGTAAGTCCGAAAGTAAAATAAGTTTTTACATTTCCAGGACGATCACCATTACGGTAAGCCCATATTGGGCTGTGGAGCCAAAGCTACTAGCCACTGCTACGGCTATATCGATCTGGCACTTGCATCGCCTTAACCACTTGCCTTGACCGGAGGTGGTAAAGCGAATTGCACAACTACACCTTGTAGCAGTGAGGTAAGTTGATCGCTTGGCTAGTGCAAACGGCAGACGGTTAGAGTGGGTTGCAACTTGTAAACCGATGTGGATCAAGGTTGGAATCAGGGTTACGTTCGTTTTATTAGGACCACCTATTAGATTCTATGGTGTAGATAGCTATAGAAAAAGAATCACGCAACTCTAAAGGTTGATCAAAATGACAAATAGTTCACTCTGGTGCGAAAGGACTGAATCTAACTGAACCAGACACCATAAGCTTGTTGGCGATTACATTGAGTCCAGTCCCCCCCAAGGAAGACATTTTACTATCGCCCACGGCGAAGTCATTTTTTTACCATACATCGATCCTACAACAACGAACGCAGCTACTATCCTGCAAGGCCGACTTTCTCTACAATAATGAGGACCCAGTCCATTGATCGTCCCTTCCTTCAACGCGCTCAATCGTTTGATCCAAAACCAAGGAAGAGAAGATAGGCAGCAACACCGCTATTGGAACAGCTTGTCAAAATTAGGCCGCAGATGTTCTAAATGTATAGAATGAATCGACCACCATACATGACAGTCAGACACAGAGCGAATCAAATGAGATGAACACATGTGGCAGCCGGACGCAGAAGGGCTCATATGAAACGGTTATATATGACAGTCAGTGCATTAGAAAACACAGTCCAGATAGCGTACAGGCGTTCGACCGCATGGCGACAATGCGATTAGTTGAGCGGAATCATACAATTATCCACGACCATGCCATCTGAACCGGGTAGATTGATCGATTTAGAGTGATTCGTATTGGCTGCTTCGTAAAGAGACGCAGCTTCTAACAGTCCCTCCGTCTACATTTACTGCACAACACAGATGCACGTTTTCAATAATCGCTTTTAGTTTCTGGTCTTCTCGGCATTGAGGATTGCTCTCAGTTTTGCGCGCGAACCGTCATTTTCTATTAGCCCTATGCTATTCATTAGCGAGGCCATGCATTGTGCTCACTACAGTCTTGTCATACGAAGCTCAGATTGCTTAGGCATAGGACATATTGGTAAATTACACAAGGTAGTTCATGCTCCTCATTTATGACTTTTTACGTGTACGACTAAGATGTTCACATGTGTATTGACTCAGTAAGGGCATATAACATGCCATCTTGGGAAAGACCTGTTTTACTCGCAATGCTGGAAAGCAGAGAACTCAAATGCGACAAGGAGATAAATACGGTTTGTACATCAGTCATTACCAGGATCGGCGTGAAACCATATAACAGAAAGGGGATTAAGTGCTTGTGGCAAAAATGACTGTGCATCTGTTCATCACCTCCCAGAAATCACAAAGGGCAAAGCGACACTCAAGGATTGCTAAAAATCTGTACTAATGAAACGGCATCTTCTGTTCTATGGTCGTCTTCCTCAAATTGTCTCCAGCCCATCTATACCAAAGGTCTGAGTGTTTACCCCTTAATCGCAGGTCGTTTTGGTTAGTTAGCTCTTGACTGCAACTAGAAAGCTTGTAAGTACCCCAGGACGTATATAATCACGGCGTTACATGGTAGCAACCGCTGGAGACTTTTTCTTCTCCACTTGTTTGACGACAGTTTTCTCCCTTTGAGTTCAAGTTGACTTTCAATGTCAGCCAATCGTGAACTTAACTCTATCCCCGATTTAGTGATCATTCCCCAGCCCTCCGACTGACTATCCACCCCACACACCCCTATTATGACATAACAAGTGATGAGTAGTAGGGGACTTTGGTTTTACATAACCTGTACTTCATTCACAATTAACCGCATCTGCCACAGTATTACAGACTTTTCAATCAGCCACTTTCAAAACAAAGCAACAGACTCAAGTTTCACTTTTGTCAGTGCTCATAAGTGATGCCTATCCATGCCACGGCAGGGAGTAAAATTCTGGTCATGCTTTCGTGAAACGTAGTAGTCATGGCGCAGTGGTCGACACGGTTGCTTCATGAAAAGCTTGACCGGAGTTCTAGAGCCGACCGTGGCAAGGAAATGCACTAATGACGGGTTCTAACAGGAGTGTTTGAACAGAGTGGTTCTGCTCAAATAAGTTTAAGTAAGCAACCGAACAGCGATGGTCTCTGAAATGTCTAACGTTTGCCAGCAAACGAATTGTGGTCTTCTGTTGTTAATCGTTGTTCCAATCATATTGACCCTTCACTATATTATTAATCAACAACACTCTAACCCGTCATTTAATTTTATATAATTGTTTCAGCCAAAGTGGAGAATTTGTCGAAGACAGTCATTTCGCTGAAACTCTGTTCTCCATGAATTTTGATCTACTTGGTGGAACTCTACAGAGAACAGTGAATAAACGATCTGTATTGACCTAATGATTGTTGTCAGCTCAGAGACTTACGTTGGCATTCATGTTTGGGTTTCGTTCGCCTGCACCGATTCACCTGCCATCAGTGCTTATAACGGAGATCCTGTTGCCACTCCATCACTATATCTGGAGAAGTCACCTTAAGTCGCCTCAAGGGTAAACCTTAAAAGCAACTCCTGCAAGTAAACTGCCGGAAGATTGGCCAACATATCGTTTTCAATAAAATCGCAGTAGTATTATATCGTATCAACAGTAGTGTGATATATATACACGTATATATACACATAGGTTGTTACAAATCATTCAAAATACGCTTAACTTTCTCCCAGATACTTTCTCGAAGAGCATCTCTTTAGTGAAACTTGTACGGATTGAAGGTAAGGCGCTCCAACACCTAGTGAACCAAACGTCAATTGGTCGCAAGTTGGTGGGATAACTTCTGTGCTAAAACCTGGGGGTTTTGATTAACAGCAAAGATGAAGTTCCTCTCCAGGTCGTCTGTTGTGCCATGTTTGTGAGTGGTTTGTCAATTCCATCTTTACATCACCGATCCGTTATTCTTCGTATGAACGACACACAAGTTTTAACTTTCTCTGCATGTCGCTGCCTAAACTTTATGCAGCTTGCTCCCAATCTGAGATCCGACTAATTAACAGAAATCACTTCACTCTCCTAGCATTCCTATTAACCTATCGAAATAGCTGGCCCTGATTTGTTTTCATTAGTCATACACGGAAACGATGGTGTTCTTGTCATCGATGAGAGAATTGCTGTGAGATATCAGATCAGTGCACTTGCGTACTGATCGAAACTCGTTGAGGTAAAGATGCGGTATATTTTCAGTAAGACATGTGGATTCTTTCAAAATGAACACCACCCGTACTTGAGCATAGCCTTCGCACTCGCATATGTCTTTTGGCGTTCCCACTTCAGAAGTGAGTACTAGACTCGAATTTCGTTTTTGTTAAAAGTCATCAACGGTTCCTGTCCTCAGTCGAACTAGAAGTTGTAATTCGACCCCTGTGTTTATGAGACTGGCATGTTAACCTTAATGCCAGTAACCTCATAATGAGCATGACTGTATAATGTAGTGGATCTAAACACTATACAAAATTCAGGTATGAACTCGAGATCAAAAAGGCGATAAAAATGGAAATGATCAACTCACAATAGTTCACTAAAGTGCTTTGATTTAGAACTCCACTACACCAAATGACGCTGAGCTCGGCTCCGGTATCGATAAAAAACCGCAAGCCGGTCGACCGGTCCCTGATGAAAAATAGGCGACTAGTTCCTGCTTGGCCAGCGACAGTCGTCGCCGTTACTGGCTGGCCTGCCAGCCAGTCATGCAGCAGTTTGGCTTCTGACCTCCCAGTCCGTTTTATGATGACGTCTTTTAGAATGGTATAGGGGGAATCGGCTGGGATTGATTCCAACAGATCTTCCACTTCCGCTGCAACATCAAAAGGAAGTGATTGCACTACGTATGAAAATCTTATTTTCTCAGATGTTATCCGCCTGGTGGTAAAAACGGCTTCAATCTGATGGAACCACAGTCGAGGGTTCTGGGCGTTGTACTCAGGCAGTTTTAAGGCAACACTGTGCTCGGTTTTAATGTCAATGTTTGTAGTGTCGTCAAGCATTGTTAATGATAACAAGAAGTAGATAGAAACGCAGTTCGGAAAAAAATTAATCCGGCTCACCAATTAATGTAGTGGATCTAAACACTATACAAAATTCAGGTACGAACACAAGATCAAAAAGGTGATAAAAATGGAAAAAATTGACTCACAATAGTTCGATAAATTGCTTTGATTTAGAACTCCACCACACCAAATGTAGTATCCAATAGATACAATCCGTCGTGTCGTTCCCAATTAATCTTGCAGTTCAACAGCTGAGGTAATTCCAATGACAGATAAATAAGGAACTTTACCGCAATAGTCGCTTGATTCCGTTAGCTTTTTAACTCTCCAAAATTCAATGCACCAGCGACCCGAACGCAGAGAGAACGCAAGGCTCGCGAACCGAAAAGCGAGTGAGTTGTATTCACTGATTATCGATTAGTTCGATTAAGTTGGTTTAAACGTTGGCTGTATACGTGAAGTTGAGGAAAGTGAAAAGTGTGAATAACAATCAGAATTTTGAAATAGAAAATAGTGTGCAAAACTTTACAATAAGCATCCCTGTACGCCCAACCACAGTCCTGTTTGAACAATGTTCGACCGGTCCAATCTTCTCGAAAGAGAAATAAACTGAATCGCTGAGTTTAATTCAATCAATAATCTCATCATCAAGACTTCGCAATTAGGTTGAAGTTACTGTCTTATTTTTCCTTAGGAAATGACTTCAGCTCACCATGACTAACATTACGTCCAGGCCACCTGACTGCTCGAGTTCTCATTTATCAGTCTTGATCCAGAGACCACAATTCTGAACTGGTTTTAAGACATCATCCTGGTGTGCGGCAGGTTCCGATTTTGCGTTACTGTATATCACAATATAATCTTTCCCTACCGCCACAATATCCAGTCGTTTTACTAGTTGGATCATTATACGTCGAAATGTGAACGGTGCTTTAACATGCAGTTGAATGAGTAGTGATACGTGCCCACCATAAGTACAAGTTTCTTACGAACCACGAGTGTAATTGTCACCTACCAGCATCCGGAGCGTGTATCAAAGACGGTGAACAAGTTCGCCTTTTACAACCAACTGATAAGAACAGTGATGAACGGTACTGACATATTCGTGATCTGCGTTACTTCAGTCGGTCTTCCAAAATCCAACTGAAAACAGTATTCCCAAGGGTCTTCTTTTTAGAAGAAAAGATTATATGTAGGGGCTGTTGATCCTTTCGATAACGCCCTCACCTAACATTTTAGGTACTCGCTATTGTAATTCATGTTTGAGACGAAGTGGTAGTTTACGGGATCGTGATGCAATAATGCCCAAGCTGTCGGTATTGGACGTACAGTCCAGACACGGAAGCCCTACGGACACTCGTCGTTCATGAACAACTCGGCGTAGCACTTAACCGTAAATTGGAGAATGCGGACTATGCAAATAAGGGTCTTGGCGGTGCATATTTGGTTGATGCCATTCTGTTGCTATCTCCTAGTGTCAGAGATGAGATCAATCATGTCATCTGATGCAGCGATGAAATTGGCCTCAGTGATCAGTTGCTTGGTTTCTGTAAAACCCTCCTATGCGATTTGGCAGTCAGCAGGCAGCCCGAACTCCCTCAAACCGTCAATTGACTGGACGCGACATCAAACTGCTCTGATAATTATCGACGTCGGTTCTACGATTCGCTTCTCTTTGCGGAATGGCCGTCTTCACATCGATAAGCATTTTCCATTTTTTTCGTCTACTTCAACACATTTGTGTATGATCGTTATCAATACAGGTGCATTCATGGAACACTATTTATAACCTCCTAAACCACCGGTATAGTCACACAACCTCTGACTGTATCTTTTTCTATCACAACTGACGCAGCATTTTGGTTATTCTGCTTCCATGATGTACATGACGCAGCAACTTCCGCTGTCAGTTGCCTTATTGCTCTTTTCCATTTTTTCGAGTGTCACCGTTCCTACGCTACTGTACACATCCACCGATTAAAGGAGCACAGCTCACAACCCTCAAGTTACTTTTGTGAGCCCGTCAGTATCCATGAATGTGGTAACGTGTAAAATGCGGACTTGATCGCGAACAGTTATCGGGAGACCTTCGACAAACTGCTGTATCAAAAACTGCCATTTGGAATCTTAGTCCATATCCCGCAGTGCCTTTTCCAATGACTCATGTAGGGTGGCAGCAGACAAGAAATAATTGAGACCTTTTCCAAACCACCACACATCGCTTCCCAGCGGTCGATCCAGCAGTCAACATCAGTCACCACTTCATACTTCGCAGCATCCCACTCCATCTTCGTATTGTCTTTACGAGTTGCGTCCTATACCGCCTTCGCTTTAACTTCCACCGGCATGCGCAGGGTTGCGAGTTCCCCGCAGTCGATCATGACTGACCGCCTTGGCCAAGTCCTGAAAGTCCTAAAGAAACGCCTGAAAGTATGAAGCCCTATCTTTATCTCCGTGTTTATCAGGGTAACAATGGTTCTAGCCACAAAGGACGATTGGCCCGGAGAATTTACTGTTTGTGAACGTTCATAACAACGTATGTTAGAATTCGCTGGTAAGAATGTATGCACCATTTTGAATAGCTGACTTGTATCCATATTTTCGGACAGTATTGCAACGTCAGCCTCTTTGTTGGTGTTTTTTACTCACTGTATACATATGTTTCTAATCTTTGCTTCCATCTCCTGGTCTTTTTGACGTTAAGGACTGTTCTTCAGTTTTCTACATGTGCCAACCTACACATTAATGACATTGTGCACTTAACAACGTAATCATTTACAGGAAGAAATCAAGTTTTCTTATTTCACTTTTAAAAAACGATCAACCACCACAGTTTATTAAAGACAGTGGACAGCAAATTCGCGAAGTACCAAAGAGTAATGTTTCCTTCGACGTGTCATTTATCAGCGGTATTTGTCAAGCATTCGAAACAGTAACTGCATGCCGCCGTTTCATTAACTGATTGTGTCAAGCAACTCTGCACATTAGAACAAACGATACAAACACCTGTGTCACCGATCAACAGAAACCCATTCTACGTAATCTGCAATTTTTCACGTCGTTGAAATAAATGCCATATAAGGAGGATTAACCGACTTTTAGGTACCGGGACGGGTGAACGCTTTTCAAGGTAGCTACGAGTCTAATTGGTTAATCTGACTTCACCAACTGTGTCAAAAGATTGAAACCCGTCTGCTTAAGTTACTAGGGGTTACTCGGGAAAAGGCCATAATGTGGCCATCACCGGCACTCAGCGATTTAGTCCGGACCAGAATGAGTCACGTTTTGCGATTTGAAGAGACATTAACAGCTGAGCAAATTAGTGTTCAGAAATCGTTTGTGTTCCAGTTACCCTTGTAGTTCAGCGTAATGCGTCTATGAAAATTTGTTGATGAGGTTTGTTCTAATTACCTTATATGTCTCCAACTGTGTTTATGTTTCCCTACTAATATAGTTATATGGACGTGTGTTCATAGATTGTACGATATATTGATCCGGAAAACATCATAACGTTCGTGCCTTCTGGTTAGTTTGTCGAACCTCTTGAAGGAAATTAGTTGTTTCAAGTTCCGTTCACTGTTGATAATGCCAAACCCTAGAGTCTTGAAGTTTTGCTCTAATGTTTCAGGTTCGTCTTCAAAAGAGACATCTTCTACAATGTAAACAACAGTATTTTTTGTTACACTGCACCAGGAAAATTATTCAACTAGGCTTCCTTTGTATGCCAACTACTACGCTTGGAACATTGTTCCGAATCGATACCTTTTGTGAAGAAATTTCACTCGGCTATTTGTAAACTAACAACGAAACTTTTTCTCGGAAGAATCAACGTACTTCCAAATAAAAAATCTAACAGAGATAATGTGAATTTATTCACTCAATCAGTTATGGGGAAATCTTGAGCTCAACTGTCAGTCAATAGTACAAGTTACTCTATTGATGGCTTTATTAAAGAAAGCGATGAGATACTGGGCATGTCCCTTTTGTTGCTCAATTTACTTTTCCAATAAAGCATTGATTAGTCATTAGTTCGGGAATCGATTTCTTTATCCGCCAACAAAATACCTCATCTATGAAGCTTCGTTTACATAAACAAAACAGAATTTTTTTCTTAATCAGAATCAAAGTAAATGAGTTCACCCGACAACACAGACTGCCATTGTGCAAACGTTCACATAAAAACTACTGTAAACATCATTTTCATATGTGCCATGTTATTGGCGGGCTGTCCGAAGTAGTGCATCGCGCACTAAGTTCGAGTCTCGTCTACGGTTTGTGAGCCACCGGGTTAAATCTGCAAAATGTATACAGGATCCACCGCGGAACTTCCACACACACTTTACCTGTGTTAGACGTTCATCTAACATTTAACATCTAAAAATTTAACTCAATTGTTTTTCATGCTTTATTTTTCTATATATTACTAGTAAAGCCTTAACACTGTCGTTAAATTCCGCTGCCAACATCACACAGGAACATGGTTAAAATTATTATAAAACCTTAACTTGGTACAGATTACCCATATGGGCACAGCAGCCTGCAACCCTTTACTTCGAAGCCAATCCGGAGTTGGTGCCAACTTCCTCTTCTATGTCGCAAATTAAAACACACAATCAGAGTAACTGATGGGTAGTAGGGGATTTTGATTTCCAGTCGGCCCATTTCGAACAGCATAAGCACTAGATTCGAGTTTCGGTCTCATAAAAGCTCGTCAGTAGTGCATGTCCTTGTCACAGCCGGGACTGAAACTCCGACCACGCTTTCATCAGGTAACCGTGTTGACCACTGCGCCATCGACCTCACACTAGGCACGACCAAATTATCATATGTGAACACTCAACCACTTTGGCTTGTGAGTAATGATCAGGTTGCCCGATCGTCTCGATAGGAGACACAGTTAATGTCTGTCAATTCCAATCGATGACCCCTCGACTAGGACTTCTCTGCAAGTTGAAATCACAGAAGTCATTGACTTGTTGAGCGGTATTTGATTACTGAAGAGTAGTAGTGGATTTGGATTTTCCTGTAGGTTGAACATCACCCACAATTGGTCGAAGAAGTTAGTGCATCCGTTGATGCATAATGCACTTACAAATTGCAGACACAAGTGGAACACCAAAGACGGTACCAAACTTTGTTCTCAGTCCACTGTTCTATCCTTCTCACTTGATAGCCCCTAAATACCTTCCTTAACGAACACAGCTCTAACAATATAGATGAACAGTACTGCTCTAGGATGCACATCAAACCATTCACGATTAGTCTTTAGTTTACAAACCGTTCTATTCGTCATTTCCCACTAGTTCTTCTCTCTGTATCGTTTCCTTTTCAAACGGCTAAGGGCCCAATGAACTTGTTAACAGCATTCACGCCGCTCATGTTCGGGTGAAACCCAATTATCTGGTAACGATTACGTAAGGTACTCGGGTATGTTTCCTACTTATAGTTCAAATTGACACAAATACGTGTTTGACAAAGTTAGATGTCTGTGTTTAATACAGGGTGAATGTCACCGAAAGACGACCGCAGTTTTCACATTCACACAGACGCTGCAGTCAGGTTTTATCAGTTTTTGTTAGTACTGGTCAGCAGAACAAATCCTTAACACGACCGGGATCCGAACAACTGCCATGCATTCATGAAGCAACCGAGATGACCATCACACCATTCACTTGACATTAGGTCCGACTAAACTGCCATACGCAAACCGTCAGCCGCATTCGCCAATGACTGCTGCTTTGAGAGGTGACACAATAATTGACCTGCTAATGTCAAGCGACCTTTTATTATAAAATGACCCGAATTACTCCACAGTAGTTAATTATACAGCTTGCGATGGCTAATGTTCTTTCACCTTGTCTACAGTGTTTGTGTGTTGTTTCTCAGATAATCATAAATAATTAAAATTAGTGTCGAGTTTTATTACATTTCATTTCCCAGTTGGCGATATTCAGCACTTAACTCTCACATATTGTCAACAAGGCTGATGGCACGTGATAAGTTGGCAAATAGCATTTATTCTGTGGCTTCTTATCTCTCAGTTACACAACAGATTCATTCACTAGATATTTGTTTGCTTGCTTCACTGTTGAAATTCAGGATGTGGAACGTTCCTCATTTTGCAATGCAAAATAGATTATTGATTCTTCTCACTTTATTGAGCGTAGCATAAGCAGAAAACTCAAACCAATCGCTATCTGACTTGGTGAAGACATCCACGTGGCTAGGTTTTGCTAACGCACTATTAAATTGAAGCAATTGCTCAAATGATGCAACTAGGATATCATTTTACCGCCATCGGGGGAAAAAAATGAACGAATGAAAATATCCTATAATAACAAAAAGTGATCATGCACTCAGAGTGTGCCAAAATGATTTACACAAAATTACTCACTAAACATCACCCACAATTGATCGCAGCTGTCGCATGTCCATAGACTTTTCAGTCAGCCCCTTTTGAAATGCAGAAGCACTAGACTCGAGTTTTGATCTCATCAAAGCTCGTCAGTAGTGCATATCCTCGCCACTGCCGGGACTACAACCACGGCCACGCTGTTCAAGAGGCAACCGTGTTTACCACTGCGCCATTGGCTTCACATTAGGCACGATTGAATTACCATATGTGAAAGCTCAGCCACATTCGCTTGTCATTAATGCTTCTACTACTCATCAGCGAACAAACAAAACCAGTATCAATGTTTACAAGAAGAGTAAACGATGGTCATAAAGCTAACAGAAGACTTCAAGTTGAAAGTATTATTTAAAGTGTTTCAAACTCAAGCTCGGTTTACCAGTTCATCTTGCAACATTTCAAAATAATTTTCGTTCGTAAGGTACATTCGACGATGCTAAACGGACAAGTACAGTTCATTCGGCTGGTAACACTCATTAGATCCTGAAACAGCAGGCGATGAATCAACTGACGTAGACATATAAGTAGACGACATTGAAAAGTTTAGATGGCAAGGACGTAATACGGGTAGTCCCATGTTGCCGACGTAACAAAAGCACACGTGCTTCGTGCTTTAATGTGTCGTAGAACAAACCACAAGCCTGTGACATTTTATCTGCTAATGACAAGACGCTTGGTGTATTTTGTTCGGCTCATTTGACTGTAAAATGTATTGAGCGGTCAGCAAAGCTGGCAGAAAAACTTTAACTAAAATGTGCGCTAAAACTAGACAGAACCTTCAGTAAAATGATACTAAAACCGGACTAAGTAAAATTTATCCGGTGGGTGCGACAACTGGTACCCGTCTCAGTCAAAACCAACTAGTCAGAACTTGGGGGCTCTGTCGTCTGTAGCTTTGTATTTCACGAATATGAACCACGACTAACTCTAACTGAAAATGATATTGTACCAAGTCATTTCATTCCTCAGCAACAGCTGATCCCTTCCATCGGTACCAAAATGACCGCTAAACTAGGTGATGGAATATTGTCTGTCTACACGGCGCTCTCCAGAAGGCCACTTTCTCCATCGGGTCAGTAGACGACGTTATTCAGGCAACTGACCCTACCGACTTGTCTTGGTCATACAACAGCTAATATGGTCGCCTCCACAGATTACTTAATTTTGCGTGCAGAGGATGAGCAATTCATGAAAGAGAAAATGGAAAGCGCCAGAACTGTATGTGAAGTCGATCTTAGGCCAGTCTTTCAGGACACGGGCCTGTAGGCTGATTTCATTGTCTTAGAATCTACTCCCACTGGCGAAGTCGTTTTTCATTAACCAAAATAAGCACATATATGAAGTCGTGAAACATTTATCCATATCTCTCTCCAGGGTCCAACAGACACTGTCCATCCTATGTGGGCAACCAATTCCTCCATTGCAAGCGATGCTTGCATGACCAGGCGTCTAAGAGTTTTGACTCGTAACGTGAACAATTACCGTTTCGGATCTCCATTCATTTTATCTGGTTAGATCTAAACAAGAGAAAAGCAGTCGCGAAGTGTGGGTTTGAAGGGTGACAACCATGAAACGTTATAAACACCATTTCGGGGCCATTCAGCAATGACCAGTAAAAATTAGTAATTCGAGATTAAACTTGTCTGTCTACATTAGAGTGATGCGAACAAGTCAAGCGTTATTCACTACTCAAGTTTGGTTGGTTCCGTGCATCACACTCAGCAAAATCCCCCAATTCTTGAGCGGGATGGTCCAGTCCTTGTTGCCCGTGGAAAAAAATACGGCGGTAGTATTCTTCCAAACAAGTTCACTTGAGTGTCCTGACTCCGAAGATAATGCTTCTGGCAAATTCCACTCATTTAAACAAAATTTAACCACTGGACGGGTACATCCACCGAGAGGTTGCCAAACTTTTTATCGTTGTACCAGTCATTGCACGGAGTTCTCAACATGAAATGTTTTATAACCAGCGGGTGCTTTTCTTCTACCAGATGCAACAAATTTGGACGAATTTACGCCCAAACCTAGCACAGACATCTGGTGTCCCGTTCCCATTCAGTTAGCTATATCGTAAACTTAAATTCTGTGATCACGTGAGTGCCAGTCTAAAAACTAATGGACTTAACTTGCAAGCTCACAGGTCTGCAGATAGAAGTAAGATATCACATTCCTAATGTTATGGACGATGCAGAATACTGGGGAATCCCACCTCATTCCCGTGCAATAACTCGTGACAGTTGGTGCCGCTCCATATATTGGTACCGCGCCCAGCTGTTAAACACGTGACATATTGAACAGGGTGGGAGGTGAGGCGTTCTGATAAACATGCCTCAGATAGTTGAACTTAACCTGTTTAGCAGCAGCGAAACGGATGTAGAGAACAGTTTATGCAACCGAGGTTCGCTGGTTTTTTGAGAATTGAGGACCCCAGTTAGGCAGTTTTGGTTATCAGTTACCATGACACATGATTTGTCTGGCAGTCCAAACCAGGCTTGGTTCTCAAAGCTTTATTTTGTATTTTGGCGTGATATGATACTTACAGACAGGGATTTCAGAAGAGATCAGCCCTTGAAGGAAGCAACCATCGTGACTGTGACCTACATCCTTGAAAAATGTTTCGGCCAATATCAATGCCACTGGCTTTTATAAGGATTCATTCTCAAGAATGCTTTACCCTATGCTCTCTCTCTTGTTAGTCTGTTAGCTTTTATTCCGCGTGAACTCACAGCTTTTGTATGCCTCTTAGTTTGGTTGAAATTCCTGTAATTATAAATAAAAATTTGGGTTAAGCTGCAGCGGTCCTATGGTCTAATGTAGAACACAACGGTCACCACTGCACACTAATTGTTGGTTATGTTAGATTAGGGCACGTCTTACACAGAACAAAGAAATTCGGTGCAATCAGTCACATGAGCTCAGCAAAGAGACAGCTAATGTTGAGATAGATAGAAGGAATAATTATGTTCTTGCCCCGCTTCGAAGTTTTGTCCACCTGACCATTAGCAGAGGTCGTTTTTTCTACGCGAAACCTGCCACTAGGCATTAACGTAGTTGGCATTATCTAGTCTGTCAAATGTATTCGGTCTGGACAATTTTGATGGCCTTTGTTACCAAGTGATTTTATGTTGTTCAAAATCCTCTCCTAACCGCCCAAAAAATGTGCAGTCCAATTTTATGGCTTGTGTGAAAAGTTTGACTGAAGGTCGCCTAATCTAAGGTTACGACTAGCTAGTTAATTTGATTTCGGGCTGGTTTACTGACGTTGTGTTGATGCTGTTCTGACTCATTATTGATGGTTCGTGCGACCTGTCCAGTTAAAGGTTGTGGACAGCATGTGGTTATCCTACATATGCAATCAATATTTATTTCCTCAAGCAAAGAATAATTAGAATGAATCAAGGGTTTAGGTAAAATCTTTGACATCTAATTCATTCAGACTTTATGAATTGAAATCTTCATGGCTTACCTGGATGGAGCAACAGTTATGATTTTTCATTTCATTGGCACATTTTACATTAGGCTGCGTACCCTGATTGTTTGTCCTGATAACCGTTTTTCATTGATGTAAGCCTTACTTCCCTTTGTGCAATTTCCTGATCATCAGCTTTCCTATACATACTTATAGGTCAATGAAACATAACAGACACAGGGTTTGCAGTGACTTGTTTACGGTTAACACGGTTGAATCTGAAGGTTCTTGAGTTTTGATGTGGTCCTATGAATAATGATAGTCTCCAGGGAGATGTTCTAAATTGTTGAGGTGTCAATATACCAGTATGTGAACTGTGAAGAACCTACAACTCTTGATATACACCATATTTATATGTAGTCTGCACGCCCACACATACACTACATGCCAGTTGTTTGAATCAGTGCACAAACTTTGTATCCAAACGCCTCTACCATTCCTTTTAAATGTGCAGTAAGTCTACATCTTAACCGCAAGGTCACCGGAAATCCACAACCAAGAGATAATCACACTGGTTCTGTAGTAAAAGCGTCTTGGTTCTGCCAGGACTAGTATACTGATTTTTCACCACAAACGAGTATTGATTTATAATATTTCCTTATTAGTTTACTTTTGTTGACTCGTTTGCCCACTACAATATAAAATGTTAATAGTTAGTGGACAGTTCTGACGTCAAGATCTTATTCAGATGGGCTGTTAGTGAGACGGGATCAATAATCCAGTGGAATATTACTGTATTATGCTTTTACTAAATCATAACATCACACAACGCTGCCTGGGGCTTATATTTTGATAAGTCTAAGTGTTTAGAGTCTTTTAACAAATTATCTGTTGACCGTAGCCGAAACGATAAATTTGGCAATAGGGTTTCCATGCCTTCTGCTGAACATAACTTTCCTACCTACTTAAATTTCTTTTCAGCCTTATAGTATAGCATAAAAACAGTAGAAAGAACCCATAGATCCTTCGACGCAGTTTTTTAACCATGGCCTTGTTTGTTAATACCGTAGGACTAACACCGTCAGTGTTTGCTCTCTGCAGTTGATGCCCATCCCCCTGGGTGAATTTTCTGTGGAGTTAACTGTTTAATACTGACAGGCAGCATTGGCTAATTTTATCCGATATAAAGTTTCCAAGTGACCTAATCCGATAAGCCAGCTTTGTTTTTATACACATGATGTTTTAAAATTTCCAACTACTAATGGAAACGTTAGCTATTACAAGCGTAAGCTTCAAATACCTCAACACAACTCAGGTGGATATTTGGATGTGCTTGGTTGGAATTACTTAGGGTGTGCATTCTCAAATCATCGAATACTGTTTAACAGTTTGCACCAAAATACTTTAACTATGGTCATACTACGGGGGCTCACTTCTAAAAGGAGCAATAAATCATGGTTTTTCAGGTCACTTTCATGACGAGGTCAATGCCGTATACGTTAGGACCAACCAGGTACCGTTGATATAATTTCAACAGAATTCTTTGGGACGAATAGTAATTACTTCGATATAGAGCAATCTGGTAAACGTGGGCTCCGCCGGTAGTGCCACTAGTACCCTGAGTCAACTTCAAAGAAATCCCACTGTGATCCCTGTGGATAAACATGAAGATTATCTGCTTCTATTTAAATAGGTTGCTCCCCCAACAATTAGAGGGCTCGATACACTGTTTCCCTCGCAAGAATTATGGTATTTGCATTTCATAAGTTTTTCTCCGTTGCAACAAGAATGATCTATGGTCTGCACTTTGTGTTAACCTGCTAGTGAACTTTACACTTTCAATACACCTATCGTTACCCAAACAGGCTCATCGTTGCCAAAATTCATGCAACTTCATTACAACTCATGTTTTTCATTTTTCTTGTTAAAGCTAAGTAAAACTAGGAAAAACCCCTCAGAAGATATCTTGGCTGAAACATCAGTACTGTGAGATAAGGATTTTATTGAACAACATGTGCGCCAGAATGAACAATATATCAATTTTTACTAATTCATGCCCTTATCATAGCTTTTGATAATCTTGCGTTGAGCCCACAAAGTTGCGAGTTTGTATTGGATTCGACCATAGTGCGCGTTAGTTTTAACGCGGCAGATTATTGTTAGGCTGTTCGGATATTAATGACGAAATGTCTTTTAGTAACAGTTATGACTGGTATTTTTATTAAAACCAGGTTTTGTGTATCACCTCATTCTGATCAGAAGCACACAACTTTAAAAATAAATATAATTCAGATTTTCTACAAATATCTTTATGTTCAGAGATAAGGTGCGTTACTCGATTGCTGCCGATCGGGACTCAGAAGTAAAAACCTCCGTTATGGTCTCCATGTAATTTGCACTGTCCAATGTCCCCAAAACGGAAACACCTTGTACGGATTCACTTTACTTTATTCAGGGGAAAAATTTAAATCATACATAAGCGATCTTTCTTGCAAAACCACACCTAATCCCTGAGGAACTTCTTGCAACAGATAAATTTTGGTCCTCACGATCAGAACTCACCACAAATAGTATATTCGTACACGAAGAAAACAGAATGTTAACAGGACAAAAAAGACCTATACCCCATTAAGAAAGTATGAGGCCGCCTCATCTTTTGACACCTTCTTCAAAGGCAAGCCTTATCTGTGGACTTGAGTTCATATAAAATATTCGGAAATAGTCAAGATAAAACTATACAGTAATTCAATTTTGCTCTGACACTTTCAGGTTAATGCATCGATCCAATGTTGATTGACCACGCACAGACTACTGCACAGATGTCCATCTGGAACCAAAAAAATATCAGAACCATTTCACGGGATTAGGATAAATGAGGATAAACTTATTGGAGTCTGATGAACGAAATGTCTTTGTACACTACCATAACGCGGTTGCAATCGCAAACAAAGGAGGAAGCACCATCTGGATCACATCCTTCAGTTCTGTCACCCTGTTTTGTTCTAGTTACCGCAGCCCACGGGTAGTAGCAGGCTGTAGTTAACAAACGTTTCAGTGACTGCGAGATTGGCGCAAGATACAGGATTAACAAGCCCATTGACTCTATATTAAAAAAATGAGTGCATGATATCACTGTAATGAAGGGTACATTAAGACTGAACGTTGCATCATGCCGTTTCCAAAAAATGTTCAAAACTTCATTAAAACTTCAGCAAGTAGCGTCGGATCTCCGTTTGTTGTACCGAGTAGCGATTGTTATTTTCATTCCTTGCTGCAAATTTGCTAATATGTTAATATGTTATGGTGCCCGAGAATTAAATATGCCAACTTGAAAAAGACTCTTTTAGTCATCTGCGGGTGAGTGATTCGAAAATCAAAGAGTGAATACGAACTCATGACCTTTGACTGGAAGCGAATGTCAAATGTTCATTGAGATAAAACCCACGAACTTCACCTCATGGTTGACAGAAAAACCCTGTGTTGTTTGAGCCTCTTGTAGCAGAGCTGAAGGGAATGGGATTTTTCTCCTTCAGTTTTCATCACGGGACAACTGAATTGTGCTGTTTCCGGTTAAAGGTTGCATAAAGTGACTGGTTTTTGTCCAGAGGGTTCACCAAGCACCTCGAGCTGAGATTCTACCGGGAAGGATTGATCTGTATTTAACTTTAAAAGTGGAACGACTCGGAAACGTTCAAATCTGCCGAGCTCACGTGTACCAGCTGAAGTGCACCATCTCCTCTATAAATAAATTCTACTCAGGACAATCCTCGCATGCAGATCTACTTCATCACTCTACGGTAGAAACATTCAGATCATTTACGTCAAAGGCTCCCAAAAGTGCTCTGAAAACATGATGGTTCAGTTCTATTAGATTCGTGAAATAAATCTTCCACATTATTCCGGCAAACACGTTGGTTTGCCATTGACACGACAATATTGCAGTTTAAATAGGACGGAACAGAACATATTGGCTTATAATAAAATGACACGTCTCAACAACGGGCCACGAAATTGGAAATTGCCGTACGTGGCTCCGGAATTTTGCCAAACGACTCTGCGGTATCTATGCGCAGTTGCGACGCTTGTCAACAATCGGTTGTTGTCACCTTTGGGCAAGAGTAGCTGGAACACTGTTAGTTAGAAAAGTCAAACTATGATATCCGGGTAGTACGTGCTCTGATTTCGGCGATCGTGACCACGATACAGTGATGTGTGCATGAGCAGTATGCTAATCAGACTCGGGTAAGTTATACCTCTCCAGTGACAATTACTTAAAACGTTCACGGTTTGACTCTCTGTTTCCAAGTGCAAGCTTGCGGACAGTTTGTCAATGTTAATTGGCTTGATAACCGGATATGCGATGTTACTGCTGACGGTCCGGTTCACGGATGGTCTGGAAGTGTTAGCTAATTATTCTGTGGCGAAGCGTCATGAAACTCACCTTTCTTCTTGTATACTCCTCGTTCACATCGTACCGTGAAGAGCTGAAATTATTGGTCTGGAAGGAGTGAAAGTTTACCCATCTAAAGTTTTAAATACGATGTTTCGTGTTATTTGAGAAGGCCAGATGACGCGATGCAGACGATTCAAAGAGGACGGCAGTCAAGCAGATTCAAGTGAACCGAACGACGAATGTTACGTTTAGATGCCAACACAACAAAAGGGTTTTACCGAACTCAGATAGGGACTTTGATTAATTAATTAATTGATTAATCAATTAATCAATTAATTAATAATTAATGAATTAAATTATCTTCCGAGATGAATAAAGCCATTTTAATGAATTAGCAGCAGCCACAACATAGCTTACTCTGGGACGAACCCCACGGTTGTTGGACCCATCCATGATACTTGGTTTGCTTTAGCAATGAGGACAAAGTTATTCTGGATAAACCTCGCGCATGAATCTTACAGTAACAAGATCTTTAAAAGGAGGAGATAAGTTTCAGCTAGTGTGGTAAAAATGGACAATTGTTGATCGTATGTGGGTCAGATGAATAAACTGGCCATATCAGATGGCAATCAATACACTATTTCTCATAGTTCAGAGCAGTAATTTTCTGATCAGACAACGCCCAATTCGTATGCCCTGTATAACGAGGGTGTGACCGCTACTTTCACAGATACCTAACCATAATCGTTAGGAAGCTGAATTCTACTCCTCTCTTAAACCCTTTGTAGAATGACGTGAGCAGAGTAAATGCAAAGCGAAATACCAATCACGTGAGGCTTGCCTAGATGACAATTAGATCACAGTGAGACCATTAACAATGCAATGGGCAACTGCAACGCCCACTAAATGATGGTGTGTTTTTCGTCCTCATGCTACCTGCCATCTACTTGCTCCATTAGTGTTGAGCTAACGTGTAAGCTCTGGGGAAGTCATATAGTTTTGTTAGGATTACTTTTCACGTTCCTTGCATAATTCATTTTTTCATTAATTTCAGTCAGATAATCTTCCGTTAACAGTTCTATCATATTTATCCGTTTATTTTCTACCAACAACATTTATCACTGACTTGTTTATGTAGTGAATTATGAATGATCTTGTGCTCATTCGGACCGGAAAGTGAGGTCAGACAATGATAATATGTGAATATACCACAATAGCATAGAAGTTGTCTTTTAGCTTTGTAACAATGACCTAATCGTTTTGTTCCGTTCTATTCTGCCTGTTTTCTTCTCACGGTTGCTGAGGTGACAGTTTCTCTCCAATCATTCTGTAAATGACTGCCAAATTAAATTTTGTCAAACGATTTACAGATAATTCCTTTAAGCTAAATAATGACAATGTATGCAAAATCACGTGAGGTCAGTGATCAGGTACGTGATGTAAACAGTATTTAAAAGCTATGCAAACGATGGTTAATTTTGAAGAGTAACTAGTTTTGGGCTGTCAACACGCAACGAAGATTAATTTTTCAACACAGGTTCTCATTTGAACATACAAACTACCGCATAATTAATTTCTTCTGATCATTGGAATTATGTTTAATCAAATAGCGCCAGGAAGAATGTAGTACTTTGAAAAGTAGATATATATGAAATTATCTGAGTTTTTATCTTGAGTGTTCAATATAAGATTCATATTTTAGTGTATAAAAATAGCTAACGAAACCAGTAGCCAATTTCAGCGTCAGACATTATGGAGACTGTCATACATGATTAAACTCGTACGTATCGTTTGCACAAACGAAATAGTATTCCAGTGGCTTTCTACAACTCAACAATGGTTTTCATAGTGCATTAAGTCAAATTAATCCAATGGTCTGAAAATGTCCAAATATTACATTGGTTTTGGCAACGACTATGGACATAGTCCAAACACAGTGTCAGTCACCTGATTATGCAATTAGACCACATTTAGGAGGCAAACACACAGAAGCATTCCACAACGAAACGATAGCACGTACAGCGCTGGTAATCAAATTCAAAAAGTCAAGTCAAATCTTCAAACAACCTAACCACCAGAACCATTGGGACATTGGGACGGACTTGACTTCTTTTTGCCGTTAGTTAGCTACAGATTGCGCCATGTTCAGTTGCACTTCGTGGGGTGTAATTTGGTTCCTGTTTCATTTGATCTCTCCTATTTTGTCCTCGCAGCGTTGACACTCCCAAAATAGAATAAATCACCGATTTTGTTTTTTGTTTGCATCGTCCAACGCGTATTCAGTCCAGAATAAGTATTCTCTGATTTTTCCCATCTGTCAGTTTATCCTGCTTCTCCTGTAGTGAAATCTGCCTGAAGAGGAAAGGTACAGCTCAGCAGAAAGTCTATGGGACTGTGTAGCTCTGCCTGACTACGCTAACATGTCCTCTAATGATTAGTTGTTGCAAAAACCTAATATCTAGGCAGTGCACATATATCACTTCAAATGTGGCTGCGATGATCGTAGTACCGGACGCTTTGTCACGTTACCTTATCACTTTTGCGTAACTCCTTGTCAATTTAAGATGTCTCAAGGGATTGGCTGGCTCTTAGATAATGAGAAAACGTGATCCAGCCAAATGAGGAGGGTAAGCAAAGTTAACTTGTGTAGACTCAGTTACCTGGGACATCTCAAGTTGACATCCAGACATGCGAAAATGTTATCAAGACATCTTAAAGTGGAAAAGCAGTGAGTGCATGAACCAACAAATTGTTGCAGCAGTGTGAAACAACCTAGAGGAGAGCAAACGTGATCCTGAATCTTTGACTATGAAAAGCGAATGGTTAAGTAGCTCCGGAATTAATCAAGTCATTGTTTTGTTCATTATTGTAATTCGCACCACTATTTGCATAAAACTGTCTACTACTCTGAGCACAAAGAAGCTCACCATTGACCGTTCAACCGAATTCATTTTGACTTCGTTTCGACTCACACAGAACCAAATTAGTTAGAATACTGTGATCACCGAGTATGTCGGCGGTGACGAAGTCCTCTCACGAACTACATTTAATTTTCACATTTCAGCTTGCAAGTGTCTGAAGTCGCTTTTAAACAAAGTATGGAGCAAGTGGTAATCAGCACGTTCTCGTGTATTATTGGTTGTCAGAATCCGACAGCACAACACAATCTTTAAACAAATATCACTTCGTTCCAACAGTTGAAATGAAGTACAGTTCTTCGGTCAAATCTGGAGCTTCCATGTAAGCCAGTGTGCGACGTAATTCCTCCGGCAGTCGTCGGCATATTGCACCAATCTTTGCGAAACCCGAATCTGAGGATATAGATATATCCCCCACGTCCACAGAGTCTGTCAGTAAGGAACGAAAATGTCGTGTCCCAATCATACGACGTGTTGCACGTCGTGCTAGTACAAACAGCCGGAGGGGGGTGTAATGGAGTTGGCGCACAAAAGCTTGGTGATACCTATTGCTCAAGCAGGCGATGTTGTTATCTTTGACGTCTGATCTTCTGACATCAATTTGATCAAGCCGTGTGCCATGCAAGTAAGGGAATATATCTGCGTAAACTATGTTTAACAAAAGAATAACGTGAGATTGCAAGCCTGGTGTCAGTCCAGCCTGATCATCCCTATTTCCCAATTTCCACTTTGCCAAATTTTTTAGTAGACTTGAGTAGAAAAGCATACTGCTATCACAAAAATATTCGCTAATGAAAGCCTTACTGGATTTGGGAGATTGTAGACCGGCCTGAATGAGCTGTCTCAGTATTCCAGCGATGTCCACAAAACAGCATCTATGCACATCACAACTTGAAATGTTCAAGTAGATTAACTCCTCACTAGCAATCCTGCAAAGTTGATGTAATCGTCTGATGGGAATGCCGCCCCGAATGTTTGGATGAACTTTGGATGAAACTACAGTAACATCAGCTCCGTTGTCAAGTATGGAAGCAAGTAGTTTGTGTAGAACAGTCACACTATGTTCATCTTCGGAAGAATCACGGATATTTATTCCAGGTAGAGTTTGACCTGATAGATGAAAGCGGTTATGGAACTTAGAAATCACGTACAAAAATAGATCCAAAACAGAAATGAAACAAAATGTTTGACGAGTCAACGGTGTCACATCACACTGGATTGTTTGAGTTGTATTCAATTCAAAACCCGCTTCAATAAGAAAGGCGAACATATCCCAGCTGAAATGATAGGCTGTTAAGCAATACGGAGAGGGTTGTAAAGTTCTGGTTTGTCTAAAGCGATCAGAAGCAAGTGACGATTGTACTCGTGTGTTCAAATAATTTTTCTGATAATTCGTTCTTAATTTATTGCGTAACATTGGCTTTTGAACAATGTAGGCATGAGTTCGCGTTTGTTCCCATTTGACTGCATTTGACAGTTTGGTCCGATTTCGGTGGTTTTTTGCAGCTTTTCGAAATTGTGGCATAAGCAAATGGTCGCGTTTGTGTACAGTCGTGCAGTCCAAATTTGTCAAGTAAGCGTAATCTGTGGAAGAAGAACAATGCCGAATATGATTGGGCCCATTAAATTTTACGTCGAATTTGGTGTTTGGTAAGCTGTTTTCCACTAAGCAGTCCAGTTCGGAAAGTGGTGTACTTCGCTTCTTTTGACCGAAATGACTTTGTTTGGCAAGAAAAAATAGTTTCGTTAAGCATCGCTTTGTCTTCTCAGTTAACCTGTGCAAAAGTCCATAAAAGCCTGATGATCGCTCTTCAGCTGCGCTATGACAATCGGTTTCCTGGTCACATATCAGGGGTTGATATGACACATGATGAAAGCTTGACATGAGGTGAACACTTTAACGTTTAGTCACATAACTCCGTAAAAGAGTAATTGACACGTTTCAGGCGTGCTATCAAGTGTGTCAACAAACATCACTTCCAGTGACAACTGATTTGGTGTGAGCTGTTTCATACTACAGCTTATATCATTTATCCACCAATCAAAACAGACTTGACAAACTAACCCTCGGGATTGGCCAATGATTCACAAAAATTCACTATCGCTACTGCTGAATTAAAAAACATTACAAACAAAAATTGTTCTAATCGGAGTTAGTGTTTGAACTTGGCGTTAAACTCAGAACCTAATTATTAAAAGACGAACGTGTTAAGCAACGCGCCAGTATTGAAAAGTATTTTCTCCTCATACTTAACTGAGTATCTGTATAGTAATTCCACAACCGACTTACAAAGGATTGTTTTGCTAATTTTCGGTCAGGTTTATACTTAGCTTAGTCAGCAAATTCAATTCATACGAAATAGTAACAATGCTGATCTTTTAATTCCATATACATCTGACACAATATCAACGTATATGAAGCCTGTTGGACGATTTTTCACGCCAATTAAAAATGCTCCATGATGAAGCGTGAAGCAATAAATCTCACAGTAATCCTTTTTGTAAAAAATCATCATATGCTAACATTATGGCTAACTTGGTAGTCAGTATCCCAAAGTTTTCCATCTTTGTGTCATTCCTTTTGATCTGCTAAGTCAAGACTCCCGTAATACGGAAGTCCGTTTGGATGTTTTAAACTACTTTCATGTACACGTTAAATCAGAACTGGCAAAATGTTGCCCTAAAAAAATCACACTTTACTTTTCAGTTTTTCAAATCCAAATTTTGAAGAAAGCGTTTTAACGGTCGTACAAAACTTGACCATTTGAGAAGTCCACATTTAGTACCGTCAGCGAAGTTTTTCAGAATGAAATCCTCCTACTTAATTTATAAGACTGTCATCCTAATCCCTGACAACATTGCAATAAACATTGTTGTAAATTATGTGATTTTGGAAATCAGTCTTCCTTTTTTTTGACTTCACTGATTACACTAATGCAAGATTTATCCGAAATGTCAAGAAAACTGTTTTGTTCCTCTAGAACAGAACATAAGTTTTGTTACAACTATTAAAGACAGCAAGAAATAAAAACAAACTTTCCAGCGATCATCAAATACCTCACGGAAATTATAATGAGTATCAATGGAAGCCAGTCTTGCAGATTTCAACTACTGGTTCCATTTTGAATTCTTTTTTCAGTTGATCTAACTGTGCATTCATTATGACACCATGCACAGAAGAATATGTTTATACAACTCATCGTCTTGAAGCTGAAAAGGGCCTGAAAACTAAGAATATTGTTGCGCTAAAACCAGATAATTCTTCCAATGCCGCAGTTATGGATAAAGATGTGTACTTGTGAATTGTTGTTCATCCTGAACGACCAGAGCAAATTCCACGGTGTCAACAAAGCGGAAAAGGTGACTGGTGAAAAGCCAAATAACTCGACATCCTGTTGCTCCTATGTCGCTTGATTGATGAAGGCACTTTAACATTCCCAAAATCAGGCGGTTTGTCAACACCGCAACTGTATGATTCACCCAAAACACACAGACCGAGAGTACCACCCAGACCGTTTTTATGAGCAATGCTCCTATAACACGAGCTTGCTCGATGGTTGATACAGGATCTGATGCCATTAAAACTTAAATTTGACACACGTACTGTTAAGGACTCATTTGGTTTTATTGAAAGTATCGACAGAGTCAACCTAGCAGACAAAGTCATATGTTCAATAAACGTTCAGTCAATGTTTACGAATGCCCCATTGCACAAGACGAGTGAAGTTACATGCAGTCTGATTGAGGCTGAGGGCTTGGATAAAAAGTTCCCACGGATCAACTGAAACCGTTTACTAACACGCACGGAGAATGCTAGCTTGAGTTTTCAACGCGTCTTATGGACAAATAGATGGAGTCGCCGTGGGGAGCACGTTGGAGCTGGTGCTTGCTGATTTTTCCACAGTGATGACAGAGATATCGGCGATGCCACTGTACCATCGTTACAGTCTCATGTTAGCAAGCGATCGCTGAGATGATAAGGAAGTTAAACTTCTGACGTGCGAATATGATAGTCACTTGTGAACTGTGAATGAACGAGTGCCTACTGTTTTTAGACAACCTCGTTACTCGCAGGGCTAATGGATCAATAAAACGATCTCTGTATCGAAAGTCAAGGTAGACTAGCCATTAGACTAATTTTGTAAGTTTTACAGTACGAGGAAACATACAAACATTGTTTACGTGTACTAGACGTATTTGTTCATTAGAATGTTTAGCCGGCGAATTACGACTGCTTACAAGCACATTGCAGGAGAATAATTATCCGTTGAGACAGACAGCTGCAGACAAAGTTTCCACAGTTGAAAAGACGAGAGTTTACATTGAACTACCGTTCAAAGGTGACATTTCTTTGCTCCAAACCACAAAACGTCCCGTCACATCGATTAATCGAGCTTACATTGCAACGGAAATCGTCATTAGTGACCGAACTCACAAACTATCGTCACCCTCATTAAAGGGAAAGCAACTTATTGGCGCTAACTTATACTGTATTTGTGTGTAACTGCGGCAAAAGTTGCGTCGTGAAAATCGATAGGTGCTCGAACTCTAAGACGAAGGAGAGCCTGTCGAAATGTGATCAGAACGTGATCAAGTAGTTTACAATCTTCGTCCTGGGATCACGCAGACTTCCGGCCCCATCTATCGTCAGATAGATCTTGGCAACCAGTAGTCGGATTAGCCTTGAAGCGAAATTCAGCACTATAAAACACCATGCTAATCTGCCCTTTTTTACTTCGCCTAGGCGGTTGAGATTAGCCGTCTCAAGCCAACATTATGTAAGCCTTAAACTCCCATCAACGTAATAGTTTTGGGTTCTTGTTTTCCACTTCCGTCTGATATTTCATTTCCTTGTCCCACACTCCACTAATGTTATATATTTATCTCCGGTTGTTGCTATTTGGTACTGAATAGGTAATATAAAATGCTAAGATCTACAGTGTCCGTCTTCTTACTGCTCTGTACAACCTTATGAATGAAACCAACTGTTTACATTTTTGTTGTTGCCCAATATGTCTTCCAATGTGAATGCAGGAGACTCTGCAACATGTGACATTTGATTTATGACTGGTTCTCATTCATTTGGGCAAACAGCATGTCGGCCTGCAACCGTTGTGAGTTTATCAAATAAACTCAGAAGTCAAGATTCTTAGTCCGCAGTATGCTACACATCACAAGTGCTATGAAGCTGATTAAAAGGTATAAACCTTGTTCATTCTTCAACGATATATTTGCACGTAGGCTGTAAATCATGAGTTACCACTACATCATAAACATGAGCATCCCGTCTCCACTCAGACGGGCACGTCTTTCTGGTTTCATATATTCATACTCTGTGGCCTCTTTTAGTTGGCACAACCAAACTTAACACCGTAGCATACGCGTTTGCTTCTAGTGCTTTTAATTTTGTGATCATAATAAGTAGATGTCAGTCCACTATTTCGGAGATACAGCATGCTTCACCAACTAGTCTGGCATGAGTAGGGATCGTGAAGTTTTCAACATTCAGATTCAAATGTTTATTAAAACTTAGTCGTTATGCTTTATGTGATATACTTCCCAAAAATAGTATATTGTTCACTGGTTAATATTGCCATTTATTTTACTCAAACAATTTGTGCTAGTTCATACGAACAAGGTGTCCTAACGAAAAACTTCAGCTGTCACAAGCATTTGGCTATCCAGTGAACCGTACCGATACGTATTAGTTGGTGACATAAAAGGCACCACTGCAGACAGCACAAAAAGTTTCACTAAAACAAACAAACTTACTGCACAGACATTTTGAAGAGGTATTAGTAAACTGAAAAATGTTAACCCAAATCAGTCCGATTGTTAAAAGTGCAGGTCATAACTTATCCAACCATTTAATCGGAAGCGGTATCAATAGACTTTTCTGGCTAAACAAAATAATGGCAGACAAACACCACTTTCACTCATGCGAATAACCCATACGGGTGAACGTTTTCCAAACAACATTTTTATGTAAATTTCCGCATGCTTTGGCCCAGTTTTATGACTAAGAGCACCAGAAAATAGACTGAATCAGATATTTTTTCTGATGAATAGTAGGAGACCGTGACACAAATAAGTTGAACAGCACTCTTAAGTGGTTGCATTGTCCACAAACGAATATGACTGAAAGTTGGCTTATGGTAAATCAGTCTTCCTAATATGAGATCAACGGCACAGTCGTCAAAGCGATTGCATGAGGAAAGTGTAGCTGGCATCCACATCCTCCTTAACAAAATTAAACACTACTATCGAGCTCTCACAAGTGCAAAAATTGAGGCTAGAGCTTTTTTAGAAAGGGGCTAGGTAGGATGTACATAAGGTTTTATTCTGATGATTAATAACCGGGATAAAAATAACTCTGAATTCCCCTTCACATTTCCGAATGATTCCCTGTGATATTTTGATTCTATTTCACAAAACATTATGTAAACTGTGAACACTCACAACGTTGTGTGATCTACGGAGGTTTGAAATGTGTGAAATGTACAAAATTCTGAAATAACAAGGGTCAGCTTCGCAAAATTGGTATACAGTTGAAGATGTGAAATAAATCCGCAGAGTATTGTTGGAGGATGTTAAGTTGGGTTGTCACTTCTTATCATACGAAATGGAACAAAAGAATAACACTGCACTTTTCCTCAACTTGTGCAAACTTGCAAAAACAACCAAAATTAGCCTGTTCTACGAATCACCAGAGGAAGCTGGCGTTTCGTCACAGGGATTAGTACCTGAAATATTAATGACAACAAGAGTCAAAAGAAATTAGGAGCTTTCAGACAAACTTATCAGATAATGACATACCTCACGATGACGACATTGACAATCTTTCCGTAAGAGACAGTTCCAGGTGTTTTAGTTTGGACTGAGGAAGTAGCTAAAGTCAACCGGTTCACCAAGGGTAAAAAGCATACTTTATGGCGTACAGAGCTTCCTGGGACATGGGCTGAACTGTGAAAACGAAGGGGTTGAATTTCTAGCGTTTACTGACAATACATGAAACGAATGTGTTTTTTGTACATTAACGAGATGCAGAATCCACCGCCTGATTAGAAAACCAAAGCAAATCTTGCAAGAGGAAAGAAAAATTTCATGGAAATGGAAGCCTTACTTGATCGTCATGTGTTTGCAGTCGACTATAAATGAGAGTATTGTTCGGATAAGTGAGTAACTGCTGTTCGATTTATCGTGACATGATACCCTGGACTTAATTTCGCTAACTGAATTCATCATAAGGTCGGTTAATCCTCTGAACCGTCCCCACATAAACCTATTAGAGCCGGTTTATATTGTAGCAATCAATTTTATGGAGTCTTGGAAAGAACACAACAAAACACCTGACAAACTCTTTGTTGGTTATTAACTCTTAGAATTTCATGATCAAGTAAACCTTGGTCAGTACTTTTCATTGAATCCTGCGTAAGATGAATCTAAAATTGTCGGACTGGTAAACTTCTCTGAACATTATTGCAAAGGTAGCTCGATCAAGGTCTATACTGTGACAACCTCTGAGTCCAAGAGTTAAAGTGCCTGAAGTAAATCTGAACTAGTTTCTTCTTAACATCGAGTCTCGCCTCTCAAATTCAGATAGAAATTTCTGGAATACGATATTACTTGTACGGAACAATTTAGGAATTGATTACGATATATATATATACATAGACTGCTGTACTGTTTTCTTGACGAATATTTCGAAAATTCGTTTCAACAACGCACCATTTTATCGGATGCTTATATATCTAGCTGGTTTTGTTTCTAACCAGTTTGGTGGCGTTCACCTCCGTGGTTGAATTGTATAATCTGGTTAGCTGTTTGTGAACAAGGGCAGATGTTAAGGTGAGCTCAAATTTACTGAACTGCTGAACACAACAACCGATACACAGCCATGTCAATTCAGATTAACTGTAGCCTTGACTGTATTTAAACTGTTCTTCTGTTTGAATTGTTTAATTTCGTAGCATCTTAAATTGAGTACCATTGACAGGTAATCAAAATTTTGATAGTTCTAAATTAAGATGGTTATTTATTGTTTTGGTTGGTTTGTGTGTCGTTAAACTTGATCACTGAAGAACATGAATTTATTACTCTTTTCACCATTGTATAGGTTTTTTCAAACGTAATGGTACATACAAGCTGGCAATTTTTATTTGATTACCCGTTACATTCGTGAACTACCTTTGGACACCGTGAAGACACTAAGGAACAATGTTCTGTCGATGTAAAGGTTTTAGTGATAGTCCTGTAAAAGGAACAAGCAAAAGTCAGGGACCCAGGAAGCTATGAACTTTCGCGAACGAAAGTCAAAGTGGTGCTAAGAACACGGCTGCAAGCTCTGTTGCATAAGTCAAACTCGGTCCCTGCGCACTCGCCAGCTTCGGTTGCGCACTATATTGTATACCGATAGCTATCTGAAGAATAAGTAGCCTTGTCGACTTGTTAGTTCTGAAGCAATCCATCTGTGAAAAAATCAGGCTTAGGCTGGATTCAAACCACTGACAGAAAGCGTATTCCTTGGTGTAGCATGCGCTTTTTCAAGTAAGTTAAATTGTCAAGCCAATCCTCGACTACCACAGTGCGTATCCGGGGTGTACGAAAATGTTCACGTGGTGGATTGTCATAAGCTATCTCCGTAACCTACCTGTGAAATCTCCTCGTTATTCGGCAACCTACTTGTACCAACGGTAAGTAGCATGGCAGACCTTTTAATTATAACTTGTACAAATTATTAGTAACTGTTGTTCATCATATTGTTTTGTCTGTGACTTAATGGGACTTATTGCGCCGTCAGTGAATCCAATGTAGTAGTTAATAGTCTTTCAAACAAATCCATCCAGATATGTGAGAGATCGCCAAATTAATCCAGGGGTCAAAATATGTTGTTAGTTATCTACTGAAACGTACATTTTCATATGTGAAAAGTAAGGAAAGATGGCCACTTTCGATTTTTACCAATACGGAAAATCAGAATCTCTTTTATTGACGTTCAGTGTAGCGAATGATTGTTCGGAATCGAACTCAGCGTTTGCGCTGGATATCTGTACAGTAGGCACATAGAAGTGAACACAAGAATGTCACACACGAAACTGTGGAACAACATTTACTTCAGTATTGAACATACCCTCTAAAGGGGGCTAGGACAAACGTCTCATGTAAATCACAATGGAAGGTTTTGATCTGTAGTGTCAGGTCTGGATGGCTCTGATCTGCTAAGATCATACTGGCTTGAAATTTGATGGGATGCCGTTTGTTTTGGCAAAGAGAACAATGACATGCTAGCAGTGATTATTTGGAGTCCATCTTCAGTTGTAACTGTGAACGGTGAACAAAACGCTAATTTTTATACTAGTAAAACATATCTTGCTGTTGTTAACAATGCCACATAACTAGTGTATTATGATCTTCCTGTTAGTCAGTTCCCCGCTGTACCTGTTCGCCCCAAAAAATGTAATACCTTCGTTCAAACACTGTAGTTTTTATCTAAATCCGGTCGAAACTTATCGAAATATGTTTGTTTGACATGTGCGCAAACATGTTTTAAGGCACTGCTTTACGGCAGAGAAAAGAAATGCATTAAAGAGAGAAGTAAGTAACCTGAGAGTCACCCAACCAGATTCCATTGTGAGAAATACGATAATGCAACATTTTGATGCACTGATTCGAAACTGTACTAAAGTGTATGTAGTCACCTTGTCGCTCATGATTTATTGTGTAAAAAGTGTTGTGTCCAAATTCTGGGGCCTTTCCAAAGGAAAAAGTGATCTAAAGCTATTCCATTTCACGACGCTTCTCATTAGATTGCTCCTGAAGGAAACATACTCATTGGTCCTGTGTTCGTTTGTGGTCACTTTTATCACCTCCAATATCGATCCGTTAAGAATAAAGAGAAACGACTAACTGCTATCCGATGACATGTAAGTCATTTGTCAGCTACAAAAAATATGCAATCGTGCAGGTGCTGTAACAAAACTTACCTGCAAAAGCCAAATTTTCTGATAGTTTCGTTCCAGAAGAAATTCAATGGATTGTTTCATGACCATAGTCAGAAATTTGGTGATCGTTGACAAGTTGGTGGATTATCGAGGCTTACTAAACATGGCGCTCCAAATCGTGCGTGATTTTGAGGGTAGCCCGTATTAAACGCGATATAATTTCGATACACGCGTGAGGTTTACTTTTTCACAACTATACCGCTGGGAAGACTGATTGACCACGTTGAACAAAAAAAATGGTGGCTAATTTATCTGACTATGTAGAGCGCGAAGCTGGATGCAGATTAATGAGTCAGATTACGAATGCTCCGGATAGGTGCTAAGCGTGCACCGTTAATCTCCTGTGATTGACCTAAACGTTCTGGTCAAGATTTATCATGTGTCCTGAGTTTGGTGACACAAATATCTGAAGTAACTCACAACAATAAGGAAACGGTGGAGCTGAAACATATGATAGAGCTCAATGGGTAGATGTGTTTAGGTATTTCAGTGCCAGTGAAATACTGATATGAAATTGGGGCGTAAACTTTGACACCGTGTAAAGGAGTCCATATTGTTCCGTCCATAGCCACCTCCATCCTCGAGAGAAATGATTGATCCCGTCATAATTAACGGAACTGTCAAGAACGGTCGAAAGGTAACCTTCATTATTTTTTTACCCGTTCAACCTTTATTCCGTTATGTTCATTGGTGGCTTAGTGACCCTAACTATTTTTTCTAGTAACTGTCCTTCTATTTTCTGACTCGAGGGTGTTTTCATGTCACTGCGCACCAAATAAATCCCTTGTATTTTTCGCTTTGTCACACACGTTTTTCAGGCGGAACAGACCTGCTTCTTTACAAGCGTCTTCTGGCTTGTCTTGGCAGCAAATATGAGGACAGTCGTGATATTTTCGGGACCGAGATTTTCCGGGTTAATTATTACAAGGAACAGAGTTCGATTTCTGCCAAGCGCACTACTATATCGGGGACGAACCAGCTTATATGTTCATGGGTTTACAACACACCCCAACCTGTAGCTTTGAATAACGTCGTTGAATTTCTTCGAACAAGATAGGAAAACTTGTTGTGGAGTTTTATTCACGTTATATTCACAATAAACGCTAACCGAGGTTAACTAAAAATACATCTCTTATTGATTGGTAAAAATGAAAATTTAATTGCTAAGCAGTAAACCATATTAGATTACATTCAGCTATCACCCTGAGATCAATACTTTAAGTTGACTAATTTGAAAACTCGTTCATCAGTTCTACATTATTCTTGTTATCTGTTTTCTGTAAGCAACATCTACGGCGAACTTCGACGCGAGTGGTGCTTAAGTGCGCACAGCAGATTAAGGCTTAAGAGAAAATTAGGTAAGCACATGTCTGCTTTGTTGCATTGCTTATTCGGTCAGCTACAATTAGCTAAGCTGCTCAAAAAACCGGCGTGACAGATTGGCTCACAACACGCACCAGTACTATTGTTCAGGCCGGATTTGGCCACTTCTGTGTGTTGAGACATCTTGGGCTGTATCCTGGATGTTACTTCTGACTTAGAATATGCACCTAAATGATAATATGAGCATGTAAAATCACACGGACACAACTTGGCCGAGTGTTGAAAATGGTATAGTGTGCTTTTAATGTTGGCATGTTATGCTTCTGTTTGTATGGCAGCACTGGTTAATCCCTTAGTAGAGTCATGTCAGTAAATAGTGTTCTGGTACTGTTATAGCTCCGACTGAGTCGCCATTTTTATAGTCGTAGTCAACCGGAGCCACACAAGTACTGTTCATTTTTAACCAAATAGGCTTGGGCACACTGATGTGATTGACCTTCATTCGGCGGTAGAATTCACTTGACTCGAGCCCAATGCCTACGCTTCCACTCCGGTCTCATTTGACTCACGTGACTGGATTAGCATGGCCAACTCTGTGGATGAAGATACGGACATTACTTTAAAACAGAGCAAGAAATATCATTTTTCTTAAACAGTTAACCGGACTGGAGTCTAGATTGATTCTGGATTAGATCCTAAGACCCGGCGTCAGTTGTTTCGTCCCCACTTATTTGTCACCTCTTGATGGAACGTCCGGACTAGTGAGGACACGCCTCACAGAGTGCAACAATGAGTTCGATAGCCTCGATATTCCTTGTGTCCAGAACCACAGAAAATTGTGGCAGGACAAGTTTATTTTCTTAATCAATAACCGTAAAGTGAATATTTCACAAACCACCTCCATATCTTTTTCATCACCGTCAGTGTCCTTGGGGTTCCGAGCTCGCTGTTTGTATTAACGTATGTACCACGATGCTTTTCCCAAATATCACTTGACGTGCTAGGTAAGCGGCTTCATTTTTAGCACTGGTACTTCACTTGTTACGTCAGAAACTGTCGTAGGTCATTTTTTAATCCACAGTTGACTGGCCCTTTCAGACTTGCAGTAAAAAGGCTATCAAAACTAAGGCAGACAGTTCTGTATTTGTAAATTAATTCTACATCTGTTACTCTACATATTGTGGATTAGTTGTTTAGGTCGCACAGGTTTTATAGTGTACCTCATAGTGAAATGTAGTAAATTTGTGCCATAATATCTCTCCGTAGGCATCTCCATAATCGTTTTTTGCTCACATGAAAAGGATTCTGTGCACACCCTTTCCACCAAATCGGGAACGGAGTACATTTAAGATGACAAATTTTCAAAGTTGTTTAACTACTATGAAAATCAAAGATGTTTTTAGATAATATTTTATTTGTGTCTCGCGATTGCAGACATATCATGACCACTGTTCACGTTATCGACCCAGCTTGTGTATTCGCAATCAATCGACTGAAGCCGGCCCTGTGTTCAGAAACAAGTGTTTGTGAGCTTGACCCTACGCTAGACTTAGTGACCTTTCCTAACCAACCGACAAACGATCCATCCCACCCACCCCCTAACTGTTTGGCACAAAAAACAGTTCCATGTTATTGTAAATTTGTTACTGAAAAGTCAATGTGAATTGCTTGCATCTACTAGTTTTCCCGTTCTGACCGTTTTGTTCAGAAACCCTGTGAATTTAACATGAAATAGCAGCGAACAAAATATTACGGATTAGCGTGACAACGCAGCAGGACTGAAAACCAAAATAAATCACAGTTATCGTAATTTGGCTTCGGCTGTACAAGGGTGATTGATGAGACATTAGTAGGAAAGCTTTGATAAATTTCCATGGTGTCATACAAAAACACCCAAATGGCACATGAACGGCAGAGTTGAAATTGGGTCAGTGATTGGTGGCCAACAAATGCCTTCTGATCAAGGAGAAAGGCTTGTGCTTTTGTCGTTGGGTTTACAAGGTGGTAGGCTGTTTCTGTTCTGAATTCGGCTATATGGGAATGTCCGCTTCTGTTGTAATTTTCAAAATCCTATCAGTTTTACCTCTATGATAATCACCATAATTGCGGACGAATTGGAAAGTATCACAAAAGATAGATGTAATTGTAAACACTGGCTTTGCTTGAGGCGATTTTCCTAATGATTACTACAGTTAAAACTCTGAAGGCTAGCCCAATGGAGTTCTTAAGTTACCGAATGGATTTCCTTTCATGTTCCTCTTCAGAAGTGACTATTGAAGTTACTCAATTACCATTCAAACGTTTTAATCCAATATGTACTTTGTTGAAATGATTGTCTGAGTTACCGAGCAGGTCTCAACCTAAAGATACTCGTCAAACACTTTCGACTTTCCAGTATGTTGCTTTCCTTCTTTATAAGTTACTTTCATCAAAAACCATCCAGTAATTTTTGTTTGATGTGTAGCACTGGGTTGTCTTCATCGTGATAGCATCCAAAAGCGTAGCCAAAAAGTACTGTCGTTCAGGCTACCGCTCACGTGGTATATCCTGGAAGAAAACGTTACGTAGCATATTGAAAAGTAACAGAAAAAAGACTAAGCAGGAAAACTAGAAACGGTATGTGTTCGGGTATGCCATTGACTGCGGCACACCACAATCTCGGATAGCATTTCTAACTTGATATTTGAGTGACCACGAGGACCCCAGCCAGACAGGTGACACTTACTCACTTTGCTCAGTGGAGTAGTCAGGGTCTTCATATTTCGTGATCACGTTGTTGTTTGGCCACCATGTGGTTTCACCCGACTGTTGGTGGTCTCAGTATATAATGCCGGGTATGGTAAACACTCGGCTGCTATACGGAATGCGTGACCCAATCATCGCAAGCTGTGCAACGTAATGAGTTGACCAATTGATCGCGGATCCCAAGCGTTCCGGAATACGCACCGGCGAACGGCCACATTGCTCACGCGATCAGTCCACTTAATATGGGCTCATTGTTCCGCTCCAACAACGTTTGCGACAAGGAGAAAATTAAAATTATATGATGCATAGCGACCTACAAACATCCTGGAATCAGAAAATCAAAGGACAATTACCGAAAACAATAGTTAAGTTCACTGGTGAGTAGGGAAGGATTTGGTTTATTTCAAGTTGAACGTCATCCACAATTGACCCCAACTGTCGCATTCCCATAGACATTTCAGTCGACCCCTTTCGAATAGCAGAAGCGCTAGACTCGAGTTTTCCTCTCATTAGAGCTCGTCAGTAGTGCATATCCTTGAAACGACCGGGATTAGAACTCCGGCCATGTTTTCAAAAGGCAATCCTGTTGGTTATTTCCTATTTGAACACCACTCACACACGACAGTGGCAAGAATAAGCACTACTTACGAGCCCGAATGAGAGCGAAACTCGAGTCTAGTGCTTCTGCTGTTCGAAAGGTGTCAGCTGGAAAGTCTGTGGAAATGCGACAGCTGCGATCAACTGTGGGTGATTTTCAACTTAAAAATAGTTAAGGTGACTAATCCACCAATGAACATAGCGAAATAAATGTCGAACATGTGAAAAAAATACCTAAAGTTACCTTTCAACTGTTCTGGACAGTTCCGCTCATTCTGACTGCATAAAAAGTTTTCTCGAGGAAGAAGGTGGTGTTGGACGGAGACAGATGGACTCCCTAACACAGAGCAACACTTTACACTTTGAAGGTGCGAGGCGTATTCCATACAAACCGGTATGGTCACTCACCGCGTTCAGCATGATCTGCACACCTTCGGCAGAGGGGTTAAGTATGGCAGTCATCCCCATGCACCGATTCTGTCAACAGAGTGCCTGGGAAAAGTTAAACACCCGGCTAACTAAACTCCTCGAGCGCACTCTCCAGAATGTCGTCCATGACAAAATGGAAGAAGAAGAGGGAAATCGGACGCCCTTGACGAACATCACAAGAAGAGATGAACGCCCGAGACAGCTATCCATAAACTCTCACCCAGCTTGCACAGTGGGCATAGAGTGAGGTCAACTGATTCATGTATTTTTCTGGTGCTTCCTTGCGAATAGAACTGTTCCAGATAGCGTTACGAGCAACTGAATCGAAAGCAGCCTTTAAGTCTAAAATAGTGCTCACGGCCCTTGCGGAAGCTTTTAGCCAACTTGCGCTTAAGATCACGACGGTCGTCATCATATTCAGAACCAGGTGGGATCGAGCGACGCTTGTTCACATGACTTAATGACATGAAAATCGTCCAATCCCTTCACAACTGTACAGCTTCTACTAAACACATCTATTTAGAACAAGTATTCATAGCCTCTGTGAATTGTTCTCAGTGCTCGTAAGGATCACTCACCTGACTCGAACTGGGCCACTTGTTCACGAACGCCTTCCGGTAAGCGTTTTTTACATCCTCATCGCTCGAACGTCAGTTAAGTACCTTGCGTTTACGAGCGTATGTCCTTTGGGCAAACGATAAAACAAAACGGACGCGCATAACAGCATGGTCGAAGTCCAGGTGGTTGCTCCAGAAAGCACGACAGTCCTTAACAGAGTGACGCCACCTGAAACTAACTGCTATATGATCCGACTGTGCCCATGGCTGAGAAAAACATGGAGGACTCCAAGTAACACGGTGCTTCTTTCTGTGTTGGAATGCGGTGCTCGAAATATAGAGACCATGGGATGCGCACAGTTGTAGTAGTCTTTCGCCATTGTCAGTGAGCTGTGCCCGGACACCAAACATACCTTCCAGCCGCTTCTCATTCTGGAAAAGACGACCAAGTTGCGCATTAAAATCGCCCGCTAGTATCAAGATGTCTGAGTGTTAAGTCTGCTACAAAACGTCAACGATGGCGTGCTAAAATGCATCTTTGCTAGCATCCAAACAGCCGTCCGCTTGAGCATACGTCGACATAATAAACAGACAACGCTTTTCTGAAATACGTCAACAGACATTAACTGACGTATTGAATCTGAGCGCGCAAACGAATATTGCTCTTGTCTGAAACTCAGTGCGACTCCCACGCCAGCTTGGCCACGATACTCAGCTTCGGCGTCACCATGGATCCTGGGACAGAAGCATTTGGATCGACACATATTTAGAGGTGAGCTCAAGTGAGTAACGGTGCTAGAGTCGTAGATTCGCGTCTCCGACACGCAACACATATCAAGATCTAGACTTAAGAGAGTATTTGCCAGAGCAGCCTGCTGACCGACTTGTCGGAGAGTGCGGACAATGAAGGCACCAGTGGTTACCAGTTGTCTCGGTCCCAGAAAACAATTATCGCCCGAAGACGCATGGAAGACAGAAAACTTGGGTGGCAAAATCTAAGGGGTAAGTCGTGATGAGTAAATAATGTCACTGTCGACATAACGGTAATTTCTGATACGGCCCGGTCGTTTATGTCGCGGAAGGGGGTTGACTTGATGGACCTCACACCGAGTCTCTGACTCGAAAGTCTGACATGCCAGACAACAAGATACAGGGTTTTCTTGGGGACCCTACCCGGAGCCAATGACTTAAAAGTCGAACTCACCTGGCAGTGATGGTCTTGCCTAGCCCGAGGGTGCAGTGAATAAGACGTTAATGTCTGATTCTGAGCACTGCCGCGCGCAGTGAATGCATTCGAAGCTACATCCGGCTTTTGAATTATACCGGATGTTTTACGACCGTATTGGACAGTACGCTGGCGTTCACGGTCAACCGTTGGGCGATCGGAGTACTCTTTGTTTGGGGGTAACTTTTCTAACCCCCTTCTTCCTGATACGGAAGACAGTAGAGCCGCAATTAAAAAATAGTTCCAGTGTATGCCCATAAAATCGTTTCTCACTACTTAATCACTCTTACGCCGTCAGTAGTGCAACATACAACCCTATGAGTGTTACTGCTTTTCGTCTGACTGCTCCCCTTTGGCCTGTCCGACAAGGCTGCACCTGGAAGGATCGGAGTCCTAGTCAGCATGGCCCGCCGGATCAAAACGGCACAGAAGCACGACCACCACGTCAAGGTAACGGTATAGGTCAAGATTAGCGCTGGATACTTTTTGATATAAAGTAAACACCTCTTACAGTTGACCTCATCTTTTTCATTCAGACTGATTTTTGGCCAGCCGCTCTCGAGAAAGAAGCATCAGACTCCCGTTTGTCTCATGATCAAACTCGACAGGAGTACATATTATTACTGTTGAGTAGTTTGACCGATTTGATAATTTAAACAAGACCCATTTGCGAAAAATCTGGACCTCGGCTGGATTCGAACCAGCGACAGAAACAACATGCTCAAACGTGGCAAATTATCTAGCAGCTGAGCCACGAAGCCACATCGGAAGCTCAAGAATTTTACATTTGGACCTGTGTCATATGAAATCCATCAAATGATCGAGTCGACTGGCCACCCATTCAGGATTTCTCGATTAGTTCACGCTGGAACCCACCAACGCCAACGATCAGCAATTATATTTTATTCCTGATAGATAGTTTGACAGTACATATGTTTTTCAAAACCGGGTATAGAACTCCGACCAATATTTTATGAGCCAACCGGTTTGTGATTTATGCGCGAGAAGGACACAAGCTGTAGAAATAAAACTCCTTAATCTTCCCTGACCTCCTCAGTGAACTTTCATTTGCTGGCACACTTTCTGTACATTGCTCCAATGCGCATTTCATTAGCAAAACCTTCCTAAATACTTTCTTCAAAACTTCACGTTATTACTACTGCTGACAACAAAAGGTTCAGCTGTGTAGAAAAAACTATGCAGAGGTCTTATTTGAACTGCGGGATGAAATGTTTTTCGGCACTAAGCAACAGGTCGTGTATTTGAGTCCCCGGTTTGTGTGACGCTGATGAAACAGAACAAGGTTAAAGGTGCTGCCCAGTTTGTCATTGTTGAATACTGAGATGAGCTTTTTGAAAAGCACTCTTTCATACTTATCTGGTTGTTTGATAATTTGCCGGTCAACCACGAACTACTGACCGATTTAAACCCAAGGAAAAAAGAAGCGCAAAGACAAAGATACGTTACTCATGTGCCTCTTTGCGGACCCAGCAACACAGCGCAGTGGACTGGTAGGTAGATTTGTGGGCTATCAGTCTAATACTTGACAAGAGATAACGGAGTTAGTTCTCCGGGAGTGTTTGGTACTAATGATGGTGAAAACTGATGTCTCCTGCCTCAAGGATTACTATTATAATCCACCTTTTGCCAGCAGTTCCTCGACCTAGAAAAATAATAGTTATGTGCCGGTAAGTTGGGTTTTCAAAGGAGGGAACACTGCGAGCAAACATCAGCATAGGTCAATTTTACTTAATAATTCCTTAATTACTTAATACTAAATTCTCCCTAATACTTCCAATTTCATAGGTCTATAGGTTTTCAAAGGACTTAGACCAAATATTTACGCGTTTTTGTCTCTGCCTAAAACGAAAGGTAAAATTTACTGTCTATAATGGGGCGTACGATTTATCATGCGTTTTCAAGTAACCACTAGGTGGCACTGATCAATGCAGTTGAATTGTGTGCCTAGTTCAGCAATGAAAAAATACACTAATCAAGCCGAAGCAAATTAAAGACTGAAAATCGAATCGGGAAACATCTCCAGCGACAACCTGCGATGCTCTGCTGTGTGGTTGCCTAAAGGAAACAGACACTTAATAGTTGAAGCACAGAGTTTCCCCTAACCACTCTAGCTTGTTCATTCAAAAACATGAAACAAATGTTGTTGCCTGGACATATCTCTAAAACTTAACACAGGCAGCAGAATCTAACTCGCAAGAAAATACCTCGAATGAGAGTCATTTCAAAAACGCACGAGGATGGTGACCTCCATACCCGCTTTTATGCGTGAACAATTCTGCGTATTATAAGGTTGATCAATGACCAGTGGACACTGGATTACGTTTGCAAAATAATTTCCACACTGTCTGAAAGACTCCATTGATTTAACGGAACCGTCTCAGTAATATAATCTGCCGTTGTTGCCTGTACTTCTTCATGAGTTCCCCATCGCAAGAAAGTTGCACCTCCATGTGGTTTTGTTTACAGGTAAAACGGTGATGTAAATGTTCCAAGTGAATATTCTAAAGACCTTATTTTATTCTGCACAAAAACACATTTCAATTTCAGAACATTAACATGCAGACAAATAGATGGTGTTGGTATGGTTTATCCGCTATACATTACCTAACATCTTATAAATGCTTGGTAGATAAGTCTCCAACATTATACGGCCAAACCAGTGTACGTTGGTGAAATTTTGTTTTTTATTGCTACTGAACATTTTGATTTTGTTTTTAAACTAACTTTTCGACAGTTGCCCCAAACCCATATTTATTTCATGCAATTGAATCAAATAACAGTTTGGGTTTTTCCGATTAGTTATTGTTGGATTTGCATGTGCTACACCGTTTGCCGTAAAATAACGTGAGGTGGACAGTGTCTTCAGTTTTTCGGTCTTGCTTCAACTGAACACAAAGGTGGTTTGATAACAACCTTGTTTCATGCAGCCAAACGTATTTGTCCCTCTGAACACTAAAGTAGATTAGAGGATGATAAGAAAAGACTGCCGGCAAACGACCATCCCGAGAAATTCACCGCAGCTCACAGCCTAATGAACGAACACAACTGACCAATCCAGACAGATAAAAAGAAGGATATTATCCCATTTTCTCAGTTCAAAAGGGACTATGTAACAAACGATTTCTTGCACGAATTAATGTCTGACCTAACTCGTGTGGGTGTAGCCGTGCATTTGCGCTTAATTCGAACCGCAAAAGAAGCAGCTTCCCGTGATCGCAAATACGGTTCGCCTAACTGTTCAGTTTCCACACTGCAGTTGCGCTGGCGTTCACCTAGACATAACAACCAGATAACTATCTCTGCGAATAGAACAACATGCTTCTAAACGAACAGACAAATGATGACGCATCACTCCCAAAATGGCAAGCCAGCTGGTCAGAATCCCATGTCGTCAGCTGCTAAATCCGTCATGACAACAATTCTCCAATTTGGACTATTTACCCTGCTCACTGAATTCGAACCCAATGTTAGCGACCGCTGGCGATGCTATGCCGTTCACAGCTTACCAGCTTGCGTTGTGTACACAAAAATGTTGAGGACAATCCACCGGGTTGTCTTGTTTTTGATTACCTAGTGCCCGTGTGTGCGTGTCCATTCATTATCTGTCGATTTGCCCGACGTCTATTATCCGTATGGTTTGCGTTCGCGACTGATGAGAGCAAACGAAATGTTAACCAATCACAACGTTTGTCCTAATTCTGGTCTGGTGAAGATACTCATTCAACGAACTGGATATATTGGCCACTCTGATAGTTTGTAGAATAAAACATATAGAAGAAGTATGTTATGTTTTAAGATGAGATTTAACCGGGAAGTGAGCAGAGCGCGCATTGTCTGGAATATCTGGAACATTTTCTAAACGAATGACGTTTATCGAACTTTGAAAGTACATGAGGCAACTTTCTGCACAGGTGATAATTTCGTGGAGTAACACTCGTGATCGAACAACAGACAGGTCGACTTCTTACGGACAGTCCGTGTAACTGAGATCAGGAAACCACATTCAGTAGAAGAAAAAGAGAGTAAGGCTGCCAAACTGACGTTACTGCGTTCGATATTCTGCTTTTATCGTGCTGACGTGACCCCCTCTGCTGAGCTGCGCCCACTGGGTTGTGCGAGCTACTCCCTAATCTAATCAACTGATTAAGTTGAGTTCAATTGCGCAAGTACCAGGCGGCCCAATCCTTCAGACAGCTGGTTTATCAGTGGTGTCCAATCTGAGGGTATTCTCTTATCACTTTTAATAAGTAATTCGCCGCGTATGAAAAGGGCTGATATTTTTAGTCGTAAATCGTAATTAACGCAATTAGACGAAGGCCTTCGAGGGAACTTATACATCAAAATTGAAGACAATATATCATCTGAATATGTTTCATCGTGATACAAAATGGTTCCAGAGTGACCAAGCGTATTTGGTTATTCCTCATTATAATGAAGACGGGACTAAACTAAACTTGATAACCCAATGTAAGATTTCATTTTACCGACTAGGTTTCAGTGTATCCACAAACTAAAAGCGTTTATAATTAGACCAGGTGTTCAAACAAGCACTGGCATAAGGAAATGGGACACAAGGCATAAACAATTTTGCACTGAAGAAAGTGACATTTAATGGAGAATTTGATGAATTTTAAAGATCATAATTTCATTTCAAGTTGAACATCACCTACAATTGGTGACAGCTGTCACATTCCCATAGACATTCCAGTCCAACTCTTTTGAACAGTAAAAGCAATGGAATCGAGTTTCGCTCTCATTAGAGCTCGTCAGTAGTACATATGCTCGACACTGCCGGGACTAGAACCACGGCCACGCTGTTCATCAGGCAACCGTGTTTACCACTGCACCACTGACCTCACATTAGGCACGACCTAATTCTCATCACATGTGAACACTCAACCACTTTCGCTTGTGAGTAATGATCAGGTTGCCCGATTGCTTCAAGAGGAGACACAGTTACTGTCTGTTAACTCCAATCGATAACTCCTCGATAAGCACTTCTTAGATAGGTCGAAATCTCTGATCTCATTAAACCTGCTAGGCGATACTCTAGATCACAGATGAGTAGTCAGGGATTTGGTTAATTTCAAGTTGAACTTCACCCACACACGGTGGAGACAAGGATACGCACTACTGACGAGCCCGAATGAGAGCCAAACTCGAGTCTAGTGCTTCTTTTCGAAAGGGGCCGACTGGAACGTTTATGGGAATGCGACAGCTATAATCAATTGTGGGTGATGTTCAATTTGAAATAAACCACATCCCGGACTACTAATCAGTAATCTCTATTTTATTGTTCGCGAAAAGGTAGAGGTGTTTACACGCAGGATAGTTTCTTCGTTTCAGTCCCGGCCGAGACAAATCTCAAGACTTGACATGATTTTCTGTTTGTATATCTCTGACTTCAAACCACAGATATTCACTATATAATACTCTCTTCTTAATCTCTTGTAATACGTCAACCGTGTAGTTACTGTTTACTTGGTGCTATGAAACAGCATTGTTGACAAATCTGGTGGTTTCTTGGGTAGAAACTGTCGAAAGCTGTCTTTGAATAATCTCCTTGACACAAGTGTAGATAGACCTATACAGAATATATGAATAGGAATAAACAGGTAACTTGTTATTGAGAAGCAAGTTGTCTTTTTTAAAACGAAAAATTCTTGCAAACGATTTTTTTTACGTTTCAACAAGTACCGATTTAGCATTCCGAAATCTTCATTACTGTAAAAGGGACTCTGAAATATACTATTTTTTTCGGGACAATAATTGACTTCGCTGAGCTCAATTACTCCCACGCGTGCTCAGGAATAAGTGATTAGTACTATTCAATTTTCTGTGACACTATATTTGCTTTCAGTGTTTTTGGAGCTTCCTGGGTCTGTAAAGTTTAGACAGTGAAACAAACGTTTACGGGTGAGATAGACTACAGTTATCTAAACATTGGAAGAATCCGTCCTACGCAACACAACGGATGCTAACCAAGAACGGTTTTCAGCTCCTGGGGATTAGAAACGGATTGCCAATCAACATATACTATTTGCAAATCATTAGGACGTACACCTACTCTATTCACTAAGACTGCAGGAAACAATGGTAACCAAGAAGACGGTGTGCTCAGAACTCCAGCTGCTAAATTCAGGACAATGAAATCAAAACGAAACTGATTGAAGTGTTTTCAAGAAAAAACTCGAGCACACGCAGGTGGACTGTTGATAGTCAAAGCATTGATTGTTTGGATACCATCAAAGCTTTCATCACAGGTGCTTGAAATACCGTTTTACTATGGTAACATCAAGCTTCATTGAAGAAAAACGCTAAAGAAAGCAAACTGCAAATTTTTCAGATATTTCTGGCAATAATTCTGCTTACTCTGCTTGCGTGTGCGAAAAGTACTATTCGCAAAATATTCCAAATTCTAGAACCTCCCAAATGCGTGTGTTCCCGTTACTTTACTTTCATTTCCGTATTCGAAATGTCTTTTTAAATGTGGGCTGTTTTTTCCAAACGCTATTCAAATCTGGTATTCGGATATGATATTCAGCTATGATATTCAACTATAATATTCAGATATGATATTCAGCTCAGAGAATTTATTAAGGAATAGAAATGGAGCACTGCAATCGGAGTACAGACACGCACACTGAGCGTGACACATATTTCACACACGTTACACTGAATGTTGTTCCGGAGAATACATCATTTAAGTCCACACATTTTTCTGCATAATTTCGGTGAGAAAATCAAGGCAGTAAAGCCGAAATCACTAAGGTGAATGAAGCTGTCAACAACATCTGGGAATCTTCTGCACAACAGTACACACTTTTGTGTAAATATTGCATTAGAGAGACCAGCTTAACTACAGGTAGGACTATAGGATTATAGTAATGAGAGTTGGTAAAAATTTATAAATTATACTCCTAGGAACAACAAACCAGTCTGCTGAAAAAACGCTTGACGAGGAACTCTAAGAGACAATGTATACACAATTGCAAGGCATGCTGTACACAAAATTTTAACGACTTTTCGGGATTTGAAACAAATCACATTAAAGTATAAAGCAAACTAAGGAAAGAATATATACATACGCTACTAACAAAATGCCCTCCAAAGTAATCGACAGAATTTCTGTCCCATGAACAACAAACAAAGAGTAGTGAATTATCTTGACATGTCAAGTGCAGTATATCACCTTCAAAGAAATCCGTAAGAAAACATAAACAAAACACATTTCACGTCACCAAATGCAAAGCATCTTACTCCCAGTAGTCTATGGTTCTATGTGTGGCACGCAGAAAGAAAAAACAACATCCACCAAACAAGGGAAAGTGAAGTGCAAATATACGCATTCGTCATCGGCCTGACTTACGTGACAAAGAAGAACGCATGGCAGATCAACCAACGAAAGTTCAAAAGGCACACATATTCACAAGCTAAGCTACTGAATCTCATCTAAACCTAATCTATGTGGTTTGGCGGAATGTGGTCGGTCGACATTTCCCAAGGACGTTCGCTACAACCATTGAACGCCTGACTGACGTTCACTTAGTGACGTACCGACAGCCTACATGCTCCATTTCTCATGCGTGTCATAACGTTATTCCGGCTCGAAACACATTCCATTCACCCACAAGATACATCACATGTTGTAGTGGGAGTTGTGACACAATACCACTCATGCGAACGTGTTCAGTCAGTTGAC
>JTDE01000207.1:111691-133657 GCA_014338405.1 Paragonimus skrjabini miyazakii | reverse complement strand
GAGAGAGAGAGAGCGAAATACTGATAAGAAACGCGAATGTTTGAGAATATTTTCTCACAGCTACAATCCGATTGCAATAATAAAGCGTTTTTCTACACGGACTCGGTTAACAGGTCTGAGTTGGACATACTTGGAATCAATCAACGCATACTCACACTCCAATCTACAGTCTACACTAGATTAGAATATAAATTTGGTAAACACCGAGTCTGTATTTTCCAAATCCCAACTTACATTTTGTTTCTATTTGGTAGAAGTGTTTGTTCACGAGACGGTATTTTGAACGTCTAGATTGAATAGGGATTTTATCACATTACGACCAGTTTGGGAATACGTTGAATGGACAGATATGAGAGTAAGAATTAAAAGTGATCTGTGTTGTGCAATAGCTGGATCTTCAGAGAAGGAGAGACCAGACAACTCGGTGGACGTAGACTGAATCAAAACAGATAGTCTCAAATATTAATTGAAGGAACGTTTGACGATGAGGCAGCTGGTAAATCACAGGTTTCCACCAGAGTTCACGATCGATGATTTAATGGACAGTCGAAACTTTGGAAATTCGGATTTGCTCTATGATTCATTTTGTCAGCATACTTCCCACGACAAGGCAGACTGTCTAAGTAGCTGGGAAACTTTTGGCATCTATTCAGGGTGTGAGTTCAGCGGGGATTTTTATTTTGAAATAATTTCAAGTTAGCTGGAAGTAACGTGAAATCGAAAAACGCTGTTTCGCATTGTGCAGCATGTAATTGCGCCAAGTGAAATCACTCCATGCTTCATAAATTCAATTGCTAAAAGATGTGAGATAACATATTTGATGTGAATTTGACTTCAAGTTTGTGAATTTAAGGATATACCGTGGAATACTGCAAAAGATTAACTTTGTTTCATAATTCGTTTTTCAGTAAGTTCCGGAAATACGTGTTCAAGCTTTACTACACTTCTGTCTAGAGAAGAGAGCAATGAGCCCTTACATCTTTGAATATGAATTCAAAGTGTCCTAGAGCCGAATGAATTTTTTCCACTTTTATAATACCAGTATTTATATGAGCAAACCATTACGGATTATGCAGAGTTGACAAACTCTTAGATAGTTAGGTGAAAATTAGCTTGAAATGTCTGTTTCTCATTGGAATGCTTGTGAGAATCCTATCCTACCCGATTCTAGCTAACACAGTCCACAATCGAAATAATGCAAATACAAACAGTTGAGAGTACTGTAATTACCCTGACGTCATTAGTTCGGCAACCTTCAGTTTGGACGTCCCTCACAACTCATTCAGCTTGAGAAACCAAGTGCTTCCATAGTGTTATATATAGAATTGCTTGTAGATTGAAGGTAACAAATTGTATTCATAACAACCTACTCTCTATCTTTGCTGTGAGTTGAAGCCAGCCTTGAACCCAGCCTGGTTCATCATCTGCCGGCAATCCGACGGATCCGTATACTACAAACAGATTCATCCTTGAAACTCTCTTTATTTTACTTCTAATACATTTTAACGGCTCGAATACCAAATTTAAACGACAAGGATTGAGACAATCTTCTGATTTTCTGTTTCCGCATCAAAGGATACCAAATTATTTTCACCCTCCAGTCTAAGAATGTTATGCCCATTTCACAGTAATTAATGTTCTGACTGTTTATTTGACTTGGAAGCAATCGTTATGGTGAAGCATTTCAAGAAATGTTAAGTTTGTTACAAAATACCTTACTTTTGAAGGGGTATCCGTGCTGTTGAAGAGTGAGTTCAAACAGCCCCTTGTTGTTGAAATCCATTCAGGGTTAACCTCCACAAAAATGTGTCAATGAATATGAACTGATTTTTCCCTGGATTGGCAGTTCTATCGGTAGTCGTCTGTTTTATGTAGTTCTCAGTCTCATCGTCTTACACAACGCTGTCGGAATCCTGATCATGCTAGTTACCTACAAGTGTGGATATTACTTTGTACATGTATACATATAAATAAAGCAGCTATTCCAGGATAAAATTACACCATTTCATAACCCCTTCTATACAAAGAACATTCTGTGATGAATCCATTTGTTGGGTACGTAAAAAATAATGGGACAACTGGATGCAACAACGCATGACTTGTAGTCAGATTCTCAAGAGTCAACAGCTGTTAGATCTACCAATCGTGTTTCACTTCCCGTATTTGGTGTCACACAACCGAACAGTCCACGAGTTTATTCAAATGATTCATTCAACAGGAACTGTTTGTCGCAGACAGAGTAGAGCTGATTGTTTTCAAATCTCATCCTTGTTTTGTGTACTGTTCATTTTGGCTTGTCAACGTCGCTATATAAACGGTTTGTTGCGAAGAGATAAACATGGTGGACTGTCAATGTTTCTTGGTATTATCATTCGTACTTCGGTCTGTGTTTGTGATCTCATTGTTGGTTTAACAATGGTGCTATACTGTCCATCTCTACGGTTGTATTAAATATCTAGTTAAGCTAAAGACCAGATACATTGGGAACAATTAGAAAGCGATCGCTATACAGGGGTGTAATTTAATTATACGGAGTACTTTGCTTGAAGTTCTGTCGTTCTGTCAGAACTGTCTCCACAGGATAGTTCTGATGTGGTGACACCAGAAAGTACGGACATTTGCACATGACATTAATTATTTGAGACGTTGTTATGTAAGTGGTAATCAAGTAATGCAGTCTATACAAAGTATGCATCAATCATAAAAACTATAGAGTAAAAATGACCGTTCTTCTTTTGACGCATATAACGAGAAACGGTGGACTGTTTTGATTCTCACTCCAAATTGCATGTTCGATACAGTTATTTCATCCGATTCATCATACATTGTGATGGTGACTGAACTAGTACACCGAAAAATGTCTGACCGAGGAATATTAAAATAAAGAGATTCCAGGATAACCACCGAGTTATTTGGTTCTTTACAACCAGACAGAACAGCGTGATTTTGATTGACTCATGAGTGTTTCTTTTAGTTGAAGACTGACAGAACAACAGGAGGCCATTGTCATATCTGCTTAGATTAATTTACGGACAGTTACATTCCTGTTTTTTGCGGCCATTCAAATGAGTAAATTGTGAATGACAGTTATACCAAAATCAGCTTGAACCTTTGCCCTAACTACTAACTGGTTCAAATAAGCGAGTAAGCTGTCAAATAGAAAAAAGGCAATCAGCGTTTGTTCGTCAAATAAACTTCACCTGGTTGACCAAAAATGTAATTACTTTACATTGAAATAAACTGTACCTCGAGAGGGTAGACGATAGAATACATCCCGATTCCCATAGTTTTAGATTTTCATTAAACCATCGATCGTGAATCCTGATCGAAACCTAAGGTTTAAAAACTGCTTTGTTCGGCTTAGTCACTTGCTTCAATTCTATAGCAATTCTGTAGCGTCACTGCGAGTGGAGACCCAAAAGCAGTGAGAATGTTGAGGTCCCTAAGAAATTAGCACATATTGAGCTACTCTTCAAACAGGGGACACTGCAACTTTGTGGACAACCCAGTGAATTGTCTCTTCATTGAAAGGGACTCACAATATCGTCGAATTGAGGGTTCTTAATCAGACTTGCAGGTCGCCTGTGCCTACGATCAAAGGAGATCAACCTGCTGGCGCCTAATCACACTGTGTTTACCAATTCTCATTTAATTGCGAAGATGGTTCCATATGCAGAACCGATATATCGTTGATCTCAAAAATGAGAAAATTTGTGACCAAGTGAGTTCACAAACCATCTCACAAGTGGTTACTGTAATCACACGAAATCGTAAGCCCCTAGCTTTGTCGGTCAGACTACACATCCTGTAGTGGCCTAATTAATCAACTGATAAAAATGACCAAAAATATGGTAGCACAAAAGGAATCATAACGGGAACGGGTAGGCGCAAAAGGTATGCGTAAAAATTAAAACGGAAAACGCATCAGTGGAATAGGAACCACATACTGACAAGTCAAGGTCCGCTGGGTTGAATACAACAATAAACGAGAGAAAGACAAAGTCAAAAAACAGATTCGGAAGACGACCGGTGAATAATTCCTCACGCAGCGTAAGATGACGAACGTTGAACGTTCATAGATCAGCCGATGCGTGGAGCTAAAATATTTCACCGTGCGATTACTCCACCAGCCCAGAACTCCGCACAAATGAAAAAGACAGAGACGGTGTGCGATTACTCCGTTCATTCGTGTTGCCGATCAAATTCAAAAAGTGATGTTGATGTTTTCAAACAAGCGTACAGATGAACTTAACGAAACGGTATATGCAAAACGTACAAAAATGAATTACAAAATATAACTATGAACTGTGGACATTATAATCCCGTCTGCTGGCCACAACGTGGATTTCACCTCTGCCTCCACCATCATAGTGCTTGTTCGTGCCACGTCAGGCTCACCAATTTACGTAGTGCATCCAAACACCATATAAAATTTAGGTGTGAATACGAGGTCGAAGTGTGATGAAAATGAAAGCAACTGACTCAAAATGGTTCGTAAAGGTGCGTTGGTTTAAAGTTCCACTACATCGAATGAAGTATCTATAGAGTATTGTACATATTTTCATATTCCGCTTTATTTTTATGTACAGTCTACACCACTTTTCCTTGCACAAAATGAACACCACTTGTTTGAGTTGATTTTACTTAGCACTACGCTCCTGTTCCACGTAGATCGGGACTGCATTTTGAAGCGACTATTGGCGCTTACACCTTTGTGTTGAGTTAGACTCCTATTTATCCAGGGGATACAATCTGTCATGTTGCTCCCAAGTAATTTCAAGGTCAACTGGAAGATAATTCCGGCATCAAATGAATTCGGAAATGTGATGAAATAAATGGTCGATTCCGTTAGCATTTAACTCTCCAGAGCTCAGTACACAGGCGAAATGAAACGCAGAGAGAACGCAAGGCTCGCAACCTTAGAGATAGAATTTTTATCGTTGATTCATCTGATTAGCTTGGTTTAAATATAGTGTGCGCGTGTGAAGTTGAGGAAGGAGAAAATTGTGAAAAAGAATGAAAGTTATAAAGTACAAAATACCGTACAAAACGCTACAGCGCCAGTACTACACACGGTTTTTGAAATATGCTGAAGCCGTCGCGATAAACCGGTTTAAACCTGTGTTGTGTGTACAAAACAATTACTTGTGAAACTTTGATGGGAATAGCGAGTCTCATTTAAATCAGACTACTGGACATTTTTGTTTTGTTATTCGTTCTTTTGTTCATAATCCCCAAGCACCATAGACGTTAAATTGAAAGTATCCCACTTACTGGTTATTTGGTACTGACGAACCAATACGAAATGTTTCTTTTCTAACTGTTTTGTCCAATTTAATGGAGGGATATAACTGTTTTAAATTTTTAAAGAGGCGAATTCACTGCATCTCTAATTATGTGTTCAAGCTAAATCGATGTCGACCAAGTTGTCTGGTCTCTCCTTCTCTGAAGATCAAGCTATTGTACAACAGTAGGATATTTGTGTGCTATTTTTATGTTAAAACGCGTGAGGGTAATTACAGTACTCTCAACTGTTTGTATTTGCATTATTTCGATTGTGGACTGTGTTAGCTAGAATCGGGTAGGATAGGATTCTCACAAGCATTTCAGTGAGAAACAGACATTTTAAGCTAATTTTCACCTAACTATCTAAGAGTTTGTCAACTCTGCATAATCCGTAATGGTTTGCTCATATAAATACTGGTATTATAAAAGTGGAAAAAATTCATTCGGCTCTAGGACACTTTGAATTCATATTCAAAGATGTAAGGGCTCATTGCTCTCTTCTCTAGACAGAAGTGTAGTAAAGCTTGAACACGTATTTCCGGAACTTACTGAAAAACGAATTATGAAACAAAGTTAATCTTTTGCAGTATTCCACGGTATATCCTTAAATTCACAAACTTGAAGTCAAATTCACATCAAATATGTTATCTCACATCTTTTAGCAATTGAATTTATGAAGCATGGAGTGATTTCACTTGGCGCAATTACATGCTGCACAATGCGAAACAGCGTTTTTCGATTTCACGTTACTTCCAGCTAACTTGAAATTATTTCAAAATAAAAATCCCCGCTGAACTCACACCCTGAATAGATGCCAAAAGTTTCCCAGCTACTTAGACAGTCTGCCTTGTCGTGGGAAGTATGCTGACAAAATGAATCATAGAGCAAATCCGAATTTCCAAAGTTTCGACTGTCCATTAAATCATCGATCGTGAACTCTGGTGGAAACCTGTGATTTACCAGCTGCCTCATCGTCAAACGTTCCTTCAATTAATATTTGAGACTATCTGTTTTGATTCAGTCTACGTCCACCGAGTTGTCTGGTCTCTCCTTCTCTGAAGATCCAGCTATTGCACAACACAGATCATTTTTAATTCTTACTCTCATATCTGTCCATTCAACGTATTCCCAAACTGGTCGTAATGTGATAAAATCCCTATTCAATCTAGACGTTCAAAATACCGTCTCGTGAACAAACACTTCTACCAAATAGAAACAAAATGTAAGTTGGGATTTGGAAAATACAGACTCGGTGTTTACCAAATTTATATTCTAATCTAGTGTAGACTGTAGATTGGAGTGTGAGTATGCGTTGATTGATTCCAAGTATGTCCAACTCAGACCTGTTAACCGAGTCCGTGTAGAAAAACGCTTTATTATTGCAATCGGATTGTAGCTGTGAGAAAATATTCTCAAACATTCGCGTTTCTTATCAGTATTTCGCTCTCTCTCTCTCTCAATTGTCAAATCAGTGAGATGTTTGTATGTTGTTTCTATGTTAAAACGCGCGAACTGCTAAAAATTGTCCCTGTCTTTGGCTTGGGCAACTCCTCACAATTAGTCAAACTCAATTTTGGTCTAGAACATGGTCAACTGACTGAACACGTTCGCATGAGTGGTATTGTGTCACAACTCCCACTACAACATGTGATGTATCTTGTGTGTGAATGGAATGTGTTTCGAGCCGGAATAACGTTATGACACGCATGAGAAATGGAGCATGTAGGCTGTCGGTACGTCACTAAGTGAACGTCAGTCAGGCGTTCAACGGTTGTAGCGAACGTCCTTGGGAAATGTCGACCGACCACATTTCGCCAAACCACATAGATTAGGTTTAGATGAGATTCAGTAGCTTAGATTGTGAATATGCGTGCCTTTTGAACTTTCGTTGATTGATCTGCCATCCGTTTTGCTTGGTCGCCTACTTCAATTCTGAATCGAATTCGCCCCTTCTGTCCCCACATACATTTGTGTTCTTTTCGAGTCCTCTATTTGTTAAACTCACTTTTGCACGTCAATGATAAAATTGCACTTAATGCCCCCTTTTATTTCTTCTCCTTTCAGTTGGTTAGTATGTCTGTTCAGATAGTTTAACTCCTGCTAAGGCAACGTCTACAGACCAAATGAACCAGTTGCCAATGAGAATAGGCAGATAAGATACATCTCTGTATGTAAACCGTAATTGTGATACTTTGTTAGAGTTACAAATGTCAACAACTTGTACACATGTCTAAAAGCACTATCAGCGTGTCAGTGCTATTGAAATGAATATAATGTTGTCCTAATTTTTGAACGAATATCTGTTTGATCAATTAATTAAGTTCAGCTGACTGTTTTGTGTGACGTGCTTCCAGGTTTGTTAATTTACGAATTCTGTTAACTGTTTTTCTACTGCTCGTTGTCTACAGACACAGCCTAATTCATAATTCTTGCCACCCTACCCTGAAGCCATCTGCCATAGTTTACTGTAATGTGCGTACTAACCTCAACGCACAGCTTTCGGGAAAAAACATACAAAAATTCTTCAGAGAACTCTGCTTAGCTACAGAAGTGGTATTCTCATTCTCAGTTAGCCAATGTGATTAAATCAGTCGGTCTGGCCACTTCCACTAGCAGACAAACGATCTCAATTTAAGATATTTGTAGTCTTTGAAAGCGAGATCTCGTTCTTGCAGACAAACTGTCTTCTTTGAGCCATAAAAACACTGGGGGAAAACGTACTGAGCGGAATGCAGTGCACTTCAAAGCTTTTTTTATGTAAGGTAAATAGTCCAAGTTCGGTGCAGATTTTCACACTACTGGGATACACATATTTCCGTGAATCTTGGAAAAATATGTGCAGGCTGTCTATCGAATATTCATGTAAGATAATTTGTTGTTAGCTTCGAACACAATATCCGATGTAATAACACAGGAAGGAATATTATTCTCTCCTCCCCCACCAAGTTATATTTTTCTACTGATGTATCTACTCCTGTTACGAACCCGAAAATTATTGTGTTAGAAGGAAAATGATCTCATTATTCCATTTAAACGCAATGCACACAGTCATTTGCTACTGTTTAACTTAGTTGTCTGTTCAGTGTTCCACACATCGCAAACTCATTTACTGCGACAGACTGCACTGTACCAATTTCAAACAAGAGGTCACTAAGTTTTCCAGCAATTCGCGTGCGTCTGTAGAATTGTAAGTTCTTGAAAAACCGGTGCTCACGCAAATAATAGCCCGAGGTGAACAACCCGGATTGTGTTCATTTTACCAATCGCTGACCGCGCTTCATATCGATTTCTTTCATTTATTCAGTTCATTCCATTCTGTCACATTTTGATGGATAATCCAAACCTATTTGCATACATTTCTTAATCTACAGTCATCTAGTTGCCAGCGTTGACAGAAGGACGCTACTTCAGTTTCTCAATGAAAATGACTGTCAAACTCCAATCATCAGAATCAATTTACTTGATACATTGGTCACAATTCATCACCACTCATCAACGGCTTTGGTGTTTTTGTAGGGTGCAATCCCGTTCTCGATCCGGTTCTCAGTCTTAACAACATCTGTACGTACTCAAAACCACACCATTTTATCTCCTATTTAGATGACGTAAATTAGCTATCAAAAGCCGCACTCTATTTCCGTCGTCCAGCCCACTGATTAGTTTGTCAAACTGGAGTCAGTTACAGTTTGACCATTAAGTCATTCAGATGCATCAACGTTATTTACGCTCGAAAAATTTGCCGGTAACGTTTTTCTTGGCACAAGTTACACTTTCGACTGTTTCAATCGTTTCCAGATTCCCATAGACTGTAAGTCGAAAACAGCTGTTCGCATAATTGACTTCATATATTGCTCTGTCTGTAGCTTACCAGATGTGCAAACCCGTCTAGCCCAATGAAGTAGGGTCTTGACTAAACCGCGCTTATATGCTTTTGGGGAAAAACTGGAGAACCGAAGATATTACCCACCCCATACTGCTTTAGGATAGACCTTACGCCTGGTGATGAGCACATCTATGAAAGCCAAGCTACTGGTTGGTTCCTTTTCGTGAGACAAAAAAAGGTTCGGATGGAAAGAGTTAAAAAAGTCAAAACAAATCAAATTTATCAGCAAGGATAAAAAACAAAATACTATCAACAGACCGTTTGTACAATACGGTTTTGGCAATACTGTCTAGGACTTGTCGTTCCATCATTCCCAAGATGATATCAGCTAGTGTTGGACCTAACGAGCTACCCAATATCCACTCCGTCTATATGTCTATAAGGAGGTCCCTCAAAAGTAAGCCTAATATTTTCTGTATACGCCAAAATGATATCCTTGTGATATTCAGGTGGAATACTTATATCGCAGTTCTGGTTAGAGATGAAATCACATATAAATTCAACTTTATCACAAAGGAAAACATTTGTGAAAATGCAATCAACGTCTATAGAATATATGGTTTGAGAAATCACCGATAAGTTTTCTAACGTCTGTGTTACTTCGAAGGAATCCTCTAGGCAATGGGAGATAAAAATTTGCGAATGGGATTCAAAATGTCAACTAGCCGTCGAGCAAGTTTGTGATACGCCGAATTGTTCATACACAAAACTTGTCTCACAGTTGATCCATCCATATGCATTTCTGGCGCACCCCTCATTCGTGATGTTTCTGTGCCTGTTGGCTTCATGCGCCAATACTGATTTTTAAAGATACCACTATGCAACAACAGTATATGAAATTGCCTTAACCTTAACCTTTACAACACTGTTATTTCTGGTCGTTTTGTCTTTTTTAAATTTGGGTGGGCAATATCCTCAGTTCTTCAGCTCTGCCCCAATGGCATATAAACGTGGTCTAGTCAAGAGCTTATCCCATAGGGCCAGGCGGATTTGCACCACTGATAAGCTGCAGACCAAACAATACATGCTAGGAGGAATGTTACCGGCAAATAAATATCTTGAAAAATTCATAGAGCTTCACAGCCAGATTGACAAGGGCACCAGTTCAAACGCGCCAATTCGAACAGCCCAAAAAATGGATATATTTCTAATTCTGCAATTTAAAGGGGACCGGTTGACTAGTGACACCAGACACAATTTGAAGTCTGTTCTATCCCGCACGTATGCGGCTACCAAATTACGTACAGTTTAAACCACCAAACGATCATTTCGGCGAAGATTAGAGCGTGGCGAAGTACGATGTCAGAATTGATGGTCACGTAGTCAAGCAACCGTTCGTCATTTCACCCGACGCACGTCAGACTATATTGAGAGCGGATTTTCTTGACCGCGTTTAGACTAGGATTGATTTGAAGCATGGTAAACTCGTAACGAAATGTGGAGTGGTTACGTTATCTAGAAAACGCAACCCTCAGTTTGGGCAAATTGAAGCGAACGCACCCGGAACAATATCAATCTGTGACAATCGGTTGCCGAATGAAGTGATATGCAAAGTCCGGAAGTTGTTCACGACGGATCGAGACCCATGTGGCTATTGTGACTGGGCTGAACATGAAATCTCCATCAAGCCAGGCCGATTTCGACTATTTGGTCCCAGAAGAACTCCGGTTCACCTGCAGCGGGAAATCGAGCGACAAGTGAACGGCATGCTGAAGAAGGAAATCATTGAGGAGGCTGATAGCCCATTCTATTCTCCTATTCTGTTGGTGAGGAAGCCCAATGGGAAATTTCGATTTTGTGTCGACTTCATAAGACTCAACGAGATTACATTCAATAAAGTCGTAGCAGTCCCAGCGGTGTCAGAAATTTTCGATAAGTTGCAGAATGCGAGGATATTTACAGTGTTAGACATGCGGTCTGGATATCGGTAGGTCCTAATCAAGCAATTGGACCGAGATAAAACGGCGTTCATAGTGAGGGAAAAGTGATACCGCTTCAAACGTATGCCGTTCGGACTGTCAGGTGCCCCTTACACGTTCAGACGTCTGATGTTGAGGGTGCTGGAAGGACTGAACAATACTGTTGTCTATGGAAACGATATAGTCATCTATAGCGCGAATAGAACGGAACAACTTGTGAACGAAAACCTAGGGTGTTGTGGAACGGAATTCTGACTCATACCCGAGCGCGCGCGTAGCATAGCATCCAGCTAGTTGGACCATAAAGATTGTGCCTTATTGGACCCCTTTTCACTACAATATGTATTACGACGCGGAAGACTCACTGGAATAACATCTTGATACTGCGGCCTACAACGATCAGGGATTCCCCTGCCTGCTTTTAATTGTCTGTCCGAAAAGTAATTCAAGATCCGTATTACAGTCTCCTGCGTACGTGCACTAGAGAACATAGCTGACTGAGCATCAACGTGGATTCATTTCCTTTCGTGTTTGCCTGGCGAAGTGCCTCGGTGTTCGTTATCATGTCTGTCCACCGGGTGCGCCTCAGATAGGGTTGATGAAAACAGGTGAAATACTGCATTGATACTGTTGGTGCCTAGTCCAAATTTTGCTGATGTATGGCAGCACGGACAACATGGGTCTGTAGACCAGCGACTTGGTTTCCGTCTTAACCCTATGATTCTTCAAGCATGTCCATCAAAGCCTCGGACGGCAGTGCCAGTCTTGGTCAGACGAGCTCACACCCCTGCTGTCCATGGATAGATCAGTCGTTGAACCAAAGTCCAAAGGAAGTATTTACTATATCGCAGCCAATGTGGATCTCGGACGTGAGTCCAACTTAACCGTTTGAAGAAGTCTAAGTGGAAGAAATTGTGTTACCTGTGGTGATATCCGAACCAAACTTGACGATCGTAACCGTAAAATCAGCTGTCGTTTGCTGCTGTTCTCATTTTCGTTTGTAGTTAGTGGCATGCTAATGGCCGAAATGCGTTACGGAGTAACGAACGTGAGATATTCAGTAGGCGACCATGCCCAGGATATCTGATTTGAACACCTTAATTTCGTTTCTGGAGAACAGTTGACGGTATTGCAGAAAAGCATATGCTGACTAGGGTTGGAGTTAAGATACAAACCTGTCTCACACCGATGACAATTTTGAACTCATCATACCCGTGTTCTGTTGTAAGAATGGCTTCCACCGACCGTGTGGAATACCAGCATTTATCGCTTCATCCATGGACGTTCTGTGATTGGGCCACAACCGTCTGTGCTCTGTGTGGGCTGGCCCTGTTGTGTCACAATGAATTGCGCAAACGATGTTGTCGTTTCTGTAAGTAAAGTGATTTGGAAGATAGTATAAGTCCGTTTAATACTGTGAGGGTGAAAACCACACTATAGTGCGCGCGAGTAGTCAGGCGGGAACATGCTTTGAAGTTGTGAAGTGACCGCGGATCATGCAAAATAAAAACAGTTAAGCGCGATCTGGTAGGAAATGTTGTTTCCCATAAGCAAGTTTGCCTTCGACAACAATAACATCCCGGTGTTATCGTCATGTACAGATGAGTGACCCTGTTCGATACGTTGTTGAAACATAAACTACGTAAGTCGGTTCTCTGAGGAGACATTTCTGACTACCTCTTCCACCTCTGCCGTCGCCGTTTCATGAGTTCGTATTTTCTCACTGTTCTCCTAATATTGTGTGCTGGATATTTTGAGTGAGAATGACTGGCAGTTTACTGAAGGTGTGTTTATATCTGCGTTACCTTAACAATTCACAATAGAACGTGATTGGTCAGCACTTACTGATAGCATAGGGCACCTAAATTTGATTGGTGAGTCTGGGCTAGTAACTCATCACATCCCGTGCCCGCGTGGCCTAATGGATAAGGCGTCTGCCTCCTAAGCAGAAGACTGTGGGTTCGAGTCCCACCGTGGGTGTGGTTTTATCAGGAATTTACGGGCGGACAGCAGTCAAAATGATATAACTGAAACCTCGCCTATCACGTACTGCTGTGATCAGGACTCAGAACAACGCATGCTGACATATCAGTTGTTGAATAGAATGCCACCAACAGTCCGGCTTCAGCTCAGGGTTGCTCTCATCGCACATCTGGTGACGCTGGAACGGTTGGCTGATGCAGCTCGATGATTGCTGGCAGAAATCTTCCCGAGTGTAAGCATGAATATGGCGACAAATGTCACAATGGGAGATGTTCCGTAAATCAAGTTGATTGATTTGTTTTACTGAATTCCAATCGGTAGCACAATGTCGATAACGTGTCACAACACAGGATGATAGGTTTTGATCAATATCCCCTCGCTGAATACCTGCAACTAGGGGTTTGGACTCCGTCAATATCTAAACAGGTTTGTGGGGTCATCTAAACACCTGTTTCTAAGGCGGGCTTAGCAAATGATGCAGCCGGAATGTCTGTTAATGTGCTCACAGTTGTGTTGCGTTGTGTCATCAAGTGAGATGTGTTCAGACGACCGTTACTACGAGTGCCGACTCATTCTGCCGGAATTCACATGACGAAGCTCTCAAAACTTTCTTGTTAGTTGAAGTTACTGTGAGTACCAAAAATTCGTCTTGATACACGTTTGTCACTGAAGTTTACCTCTGGAATACCTTTTCCTTTTGAATTGTACCGGCATCTAGATAATTTCGGGCTCTGCTACGAAACACATGACTGCAACGCGTTTCTATATGGCTGCTGCAAGGTGAGCAGATTTCAAATAGTGGCTTTCTCACATTAATCGTTGCAAGGTTGCTATTGTGATGAAAACGAGCGATCGCCCCATACTCCTCACATCACCACCATTCAGTAGCGGGGCGACAAAGTAACTGCAGGAAAAACACGGGAATAAGCATCTCACCAACACGACAGTGCAGTATGCCATGGAATAGATCTGGCTGCGCAAAGAAGCTGAGCACTTGTGTCTGTGGCAGCCCTGGACTTTCTGGTACGATTGCCGTATGTAAATGAGTGTTTTTGTTTCCCTTCCTGTTTGAACACCTAACCCGTGTTAGTTTCCTGAATAAACGAGCTTCGCGCCATCCGGGGTCTTGGCTCACAACAATCGGTGCCATGAACAAGATTGGTGAATGAAGATTCCGTGGCCGCAGCCGTCCGAGGATGGAGACGTCCGGAAATTCCTGGGATGGACGTGGCGGAGACGGTTGGAGTCAAGACCGATTAATTGAAGCTGACGGTCCTGTGGATGCTGCTCAAAGGCAGGGCGAAGGCGGTGCTGGATGCAGCGCGAAGCAGCCCTGCGAAGCTGGAGTGGGCCGCTTCGGAAGAAGCGCTGGTGACTGCGTTTGACAGTCCGGCTGACCGTCAAGAAGCAATGAGATGGCTCAAGGGTACCCGGTTCGGGCCAGGAGGCGACGCTCTGGTTTATGTCGTGTCGCTGCGGGCAGCGTTTTCAAGATCCCTGCCACATATGGATCGGGACTCAGAATAACGCGTGCTGACAGATTAGTTGTTGAACAGAATGCCACCAACAGTCCAAGATTAGCTCAGGGTAGCTCTCATCGCACATCCAATGATATTGGAACAGCTGGCTGATGTGGCTCGACAATTACTGGCAGAAACCTCGCTGACAGTCAGCGAGTTGAAGACAAGTGAACAAAATGAAGCGAATGACCTACGAATTTCAGTGGAAAAATTGACTCAGGAAGTGGCGGCTTTGAAGATGAGGAGGGAGGAGAGCCGTGGCGACGTCTGTTACAGATTCAGAAGACGTGGACACTGGCGAAGATTTTGCCCGCACGACGAGAAAAAGTCATAAGTAAATAAACGGTTTGCTGATTGTTTTTGTCTGGGAAGGATGATCCGATGATAGGAACTGTTGATAAGACGGCATTTCAGGCTAGGATAGGAATCAATGGTATCTCGGAGCGTTGTTTGATTGACACTGGCACTGCGATTTCATTGAGTGGACCAAGGCCGAAGGAAACTGTTCAGCTGTGTGCGATGGTCGTTCGAACAGTCGATGGGTTTACACTCAAAGTTTCGGGCATGGCGAAATTGATGAATTGATGAATTGATGGTCACGTAGTCAAGCAACCGTTCGTCATTTCACCCGACGCACGTCAGACTATATTGAGAGCGGATTTTCTTGACCGCGTTTAGACTAGGATTGATTTGAAGCATGGTAAACTCGTAACGAAATGTGGAGTGGTTACGTTATCTAGAAAACGCAACCCTCAGTTTGGGCAAATTGAAGCGAACGCACCCGGAACAATATCAATCTGTGACAATCGGTTGCCGAATGAAGTGATATGCAAAGTCCGGAAGTTGTTCACGACGGATCGAGACCCATGTGGCTATTGTGACTGGGCTGAACATGAAATCTCCATCAAGCCAGGCCGATTTCGACTATTTGGTCCCAGAAGAACTCCGGTTCACCTGCAGCGGGAAATCGAGCGACAAGTGAACGGCATGCTGAAGAAGGAAATCATTGAGGAGGCTGATAGCCCATTCTATTCTCCTATTCTGTTGGTGAGGAAGCCCAATGGGAAATTTCGATTTTGTGTCGACTTCATAAGACTCAACGAGATTACATTCAATAAAGTCGTAGCAGTCCCAGCGGTGTCAGAAATTTTCGATAAGTTGCAGAATGCGAGGATATTTACAGTGTTAGACATGCGGTCTGGATATCGGTAGGTCCTAATCAAGCAATTGGACCGAGATAAAACGGCGTTCATAGTGAGGGAAAAGTGATACCGCTTCAAACGTATGCCGTTCGGACTGTCAGGTGCCCCTTACACGTTCAGACGTCTGATGTTGAGGGTGCTGGAAGGACTGAACAATACTGTTGTCTATGGAAACGATATAGTCATCTATAGCGCGAATCGGACGGAAAATGCAGGACACGTTTCAGCTGTATTGCAAAAGACGGAACAGACTGTCTCACTGATCAATAGTCCAATATCTCAACTGGCGAAACGAGTGGTGGTACTACCGGGTCACAAGTTCGGTCAGGGTGAAGTCCAACTAATTCCCGAGAAACTACTGGCGATCGAAACGATTTCGGTGCCAACATCGAAGAGGACTTTGTGACAGTTTCTCGGTCGCGTCGGGTTCTACAGCCGCCTCGTCAAACACTGCAATGAACTGGCCAACCCATCGTACGGAATTCTGAAGAAGAATGGCCGATTTCACTGCACAGAGAAAGCCAATCGAGCGTTGTTCAAGATCCAACAATTGATGAAGGAAGGACAACTGACCCTGAAGTCGCCAGAGACTGAAAAGAGCTTCGTTGTCGCGACGGAGGCGAGCGATGTGGGATTGGGAGCTGTACTGAAGCAGGAAGGCGGTGCTGTGGAATATGCCAGTCGAATACTAACACCTGCTGAACAAAACTACTCAACGACATATAAGTGTTTGGCGATCGTATTGGCATTGGAAAAATGGAGACCGTACTTGCTCGGTCAACGTTTTTATGTGGAAACTGACCACAAGCCGTTGGATTGGGTTAAATCGGCGAAGGACCACCGAGGGACGCTGGCTCGTTGGGCGTTACGATTGCAGGAGTACGACTTCACAATTCGCCATGTAGCTGGAAAAGAGAACTATGTTCCCGATTTGCTGTCCCGAAAGCAACACATGGATGAAGTCCACAAGGACGTGATTGGAGTCAACAGTATTGTGCTGGAGAACGATCCCGGGAAGTTGTAGGCGGCGCATAGGACGGACACGACAATCCGAATGCTGATTGATCAAGATCTATCTGAAGAACAACCGCCAGAAGACGAGGAAAATCCGGAAGTAAAGGCCTTTAGAATGTGCTGGTCAGACTAACGGTTGAATAGCGCCGGAATTTCAATGCGCCAACTGCGGGAAGGAATAAATCTACCGGTCACACCGGCGGAGTTGAGAGCGATAATTGTTAATGAATGTCATCGGTTGGCTCATACGGGAAGTCATCGAACCTAGGAATTGCTAAAGCAAGGAGCATGCCGTCCAGGAATGAAGAAAGATGTTAATAATCATGTGCTGGCGTACCAGCAATGTCAACTGCTGAAGAGCTCCAACTACCTCAGTCAGTATCCCACGCAACCAATTACGGTTGGTGAGATTGGGGAATTACGGTCGTTCGACGTGATGGGTCCATTCCCAGTAACCACATCCGGAAATCAGTACATCATAGTCATGACGGAACATTTCACAAGATGGATCGAAGCAGCCGCTGTACCCGATCAGCGTGCAAGCACTGTGTGCAGGGCGATAGTGGGACACATCATATATTGACTGATCAAGGTCCCTGCTTTGAAAGTGAAGAATTTCGGAACTGCTTGGAGCGTTTGGGAATCAAGAAAATTCGCACAACGCCATACCAACCTCAAGCAAATGGACTGACAGAAAAAAACAATCGCACAATTAAGGAGTGGTTGACGGCGAAAAGAGGAAGCTGAGAAGAAACACTACCATTGATTCTGTTGGCCCACCACTGTTCACCACAAGGGGCAACGAAGAAATCTCCGTTCGAGTAAATATGCGGACGCGTGCCACGCGTACCACGCCTGCCAATCGATCAGGAAATTGGTTTATGAGGAGACCAACGGATAAGCACGCGTGAATTGGTGGAAGCTCGGAAGGTGGCCAACCAAAACTTGACAAACGCACAAGAAGTTTGAAAGGAGCAGTCAACGGCAAGGTTATCGGATCGAAGTGGTGCGTTTGAACTCGGTTCGAAGGTCAAATATAGGGAGCGGCGGATTCCGGGTGCAGCAGGACCAAGATCAAGGAAGTTCCTGGCAAAGTGTGGGAAACCTTATGTGGTAGTGGACCACCGTGGCCCAGTGTATCTAATTAAGAATGATAAGAATCAACATCGAGTACATGGAAGTCAGCATGGTGAATGGTATGACACCCCGATCAGAAGAGAATGCACACCAGGAGCATCGACGTCCCCGAGGCCGGTACGCATATCATCAAGAGAACGAAGAGAACCGGGAAGACTTTTGCTGCAGCTGGAACAATCTTCACGGGGGGAGGAACGTAGTGAGGATGAGCGATCGTAATATACTACTGACACGACTACTATTCAGTAGTAAGACCAAACATATAACTTGACATCGATGTAGCCGCAGGAGAAGCACAGGAAGAAACATTGGAGTGCAGCATCGCATAAAATGGTACTTGCTACGTGAGAGAACTAAACATTGACGTCTGTAGCAACCGAGACGATCAGGACCGAATACCGTATTCAAATGAGTTTTTGTGTTGTTGTTCTGTTTAAGCACTTAATCCATGTGCTACTTTCTTAGATAAACAACCCTTGTTCTATCCGTGTTCCTGGCTCACCACACTTCTACTGAGTTACTTGTTCTCTCTACCATTGTTATAGCCTGTAAGGCTTACTATTGTTTGTACCCGAATGGGAACACGACAGTGAAATACAATAGAGCTTGCAAAAAGGTATTTTTATCATTTATAACGAAAAAATGGATGGTGTCGCTGAGAATATGCGTAGGCTTTCTGGCACCTACCTTGTTACCGGAAGATAGACAATATTTGTGTAATAATATGTACTATGTTTTTCTGCATTAAGTGCGTTTTGTGCTATCGTCGATCTATCAGAATCGAAACTGAAAGCAATTGATAAATCATCGCCTAAGAAAAATTTACCCCCTGAACTTAACAGACAAGGTAGTGACTACTGAATATTTGTGGAGCAGAAATGACAAATTTGAAGTTGATGTGAAAAGTGAGAGAAGAGAATAGGATTGCTGCTACGGCCGCTGGTATTCGCAATTTGTACCCAAGATGTAGAGAGTTGTGTATTAAAAAGAACAATTATGCATACAATAATGCAAACGCTATCGTTGTTTCTAGTTTTCATTCCAAATATGTGCATGAAATGAAAACTATGTGACTTTTGTCCGCATACATACTTTGTCTACACTCAGATGACCACGACACTGCGTGGACCCACGCGCTGTATTCAGTTTATGTAATCGAGGTTTTGGAACCACTGGGAAATATTCGTATAAATACCGATATGCGTTACGTCTGTTATCCACTCAATTATTGATATGATTCATTATTACCGTGTGTTTTAAGTTGGTTAGAGTTAGTTTACTTGTTTGTATTCGATCGTGTTTAGTGAATAGCAAATTTTTTCGTAAGCTTATCAATGTATACGAACATGCTCACCGGAAATTATCATGTTGTGATGAACCTGCTTTTGAAAGCTGCTTTTTTAAGCTAACTTAAAATTAATTCTGATTGGCAAGATAAAATAATTGCTGATGGTTCTAATGTTAGCCTCTGTGTTTAATAGCAATGTTAAAATGTGAGAATATTGACTGTTAAATGAACCAAACGAAGTTAAGGAAAATGCTACAAATGAACAGTACTAAATTTAAAAAGCTTTGAGTTTTTGTTAAATGTTTTGTAGCCAGTGAATATACCCCCAATCATTATCCAGGTAAGCTTACTTTATTCATCTGGATCGGAATAATATATTTGAAGAAATGGTACTGAATTAAGTTACTAAAATCTAGTATATTTTCTGTATGACATGAATTCTACCGATACACATCCTTAAAGTGAAACAGACTCTCAAATTTGTGCACATATGACCTATTCGACCTTGAACATTTCTGCTTGATTTAAGTAGTTAACTGTAATACACAAACTGAGCCCGTTTATAGTTGTCGCCTTTCGCTTACTGTGGTTCCGTCGGATAATAAGGGTCCTCTATCGTATAGCCACTTCTGCTAAGGAGTGCGCAAGAATAAACCACCGTAACACAGTTCGACGCTGCTCGTTGTTAGCGTCATTCAGACTGTAACAGGATGAAAACTCCACTTGTGCTATCCACAGGCTTTTGAGTCATTCAATACGTTTCGTGGTTTATTGCGCGCTCATTTGGATCAAGTAAACCACTACTACATTTCACGTTTACCATTATCAACGAGATTAAGTGGAGATACAGGGACATACTTGAATAAATCGCACATGCCATCCAACGCCTGATCAACTGTTTTTTTTTATCCCAATTGTAAATAAAATATAACAAAATGATCATTTCTTAACACCGTTTTAGAGTAAAACTTCATAACATACTGGATCTTCATTGTTTGGGTGTGCGAACAGCAAATGGTCAGCGTTCACTGATCTGCCCCTGGCACAACGGATAAAAAACAGTTTCGAAATATATGTTTGCAACTTATATTCAGGCTTTTACGTAAAGTCGTATGATATATGCTGTCTGGATGTTTGTTTGCATGTCCTGTCCTTGTTGAATGTGTACCAAGCAGATACACTTTCAGTTAATCCACAGGCTAACGGCCATTCCTCAAATTCCCTACCTGACCTCCTCGTTGTTGCCATTTATAGAGTACCTAGAAACCACCCATTTACGCCGTTCAAGGAAAACTAACTAACCTTTCTCATCGATTTTCTATACCTTGTTTACTAACTGGTTCTAACTTAGTGCGTATCGTATAAAATGTTTATGTGTTTGAACAAAACGATTTTTTAACACAGTTTGAAAGTTTTTTACTTGACTAGATAGGGAAATCCTCAAGCAAATGGAGTAACTTTTGACGGCATAGTAAGTAACTTTCATTATCATCCGATTTACACATTAGGACTGCGTTTTCTTGAACCCGAAAGTTTCACAATCTACAGGCCTGATATGAAAAGAAGTTAGCGTTACTAAAGTGAACAGAACTTTTAAAACTGAGCGGTTATCTAATGACTGATTGTGTCGCGGTGCATTCAGGTTCACAACTTGTTAGAACAGTAGATTAATCGGTGGAGAACACTGTTGTAGACTGTAGAGCAGTTTGTTATCAGCAGTTCCTTACCATTTGTGTGAACACATGTCCATACAGTTGAGTTGAGAAAAACCAAATATTATAGACAGCTCCAAACTATCATCATTCCACAGTTTATCAAGCACTCTATCAAGCTCACTATCCAGCTACCGACTATTCACATTCTGGCAAAAATGAAACCGATTGTACCGCATGTGACCGATTCCACACACACACACAAACACGGTTGGTGGAATCGGAAAAACGGGTTAGCCTGTCACAGTGGCCGAAGCCAAAGGACACCTGTGCTTCAAACCATCATCCCAAGTGGCTTGCGCTGCACCACTTGTAGTTTCACCCATACACCATGTAGCCGGTGTAAACCCGAAGGAATAAGACCAGTAGGTGTGTGAGTGAGGCTTTTGTGTCCAGTCGGCCAATGCTGGTTATCTAATTCATAGGCTAGCACGAGAAGGAAACCCTTATCTCCCGGAAATTTAACACGGAGAGAGACTGCACTGATAAGATCTGTAGTGAGAGGAAAAACATGTAGAATGTAATACGAGAAGCATTTCATGATACGAATGCACGTTACTGCATTCCATACAGGATAACAGTGAAAAACACAATTCAGACTCGACCCAGAAAAGAACAAACAAACGATTCATCATACAATGCACCAACAAAGCTGAAAAAAGAATGGGTAGAAGGCCGCAGACACCCAGGAACGGATTAGTTGCCAAACGACCATAGTCTTGGTCGATGCACTCATTAACAAAATTAGAATGGATATACTGATATGACCTGACTGAGCCCAACATACTCGTCGTCTCCTTGCCGACGGTGCATTATGAGTACGCTAGTAACTTACTAATTCAAGGTGACCAGCACTTTCGCGGCCGCACACATCGCAAAGCCATATAGTCATATCAACACGACCTATGGCACCGATGGTTCCCTTGCGTACGGCGCGCTTTCGTTCTCGTCCGCAAAAGAATGCTCAATGAACTCGTGGACGCTCGTCCGAATCGTATTTCTCCAGAACGCCAGGTTCAGCG
>JTDE01000207.1:91158-111591 GCA_014338405.1 Paragonimus skrjabini miyazakii | reverse complement strand
ATTTTACAACGTGAAAGATCAACCTGCACAAAATCCTGGTATTTCCGCTTTTGACTACCAGGATTTCACCTACCTGATCTCAGTTGTCCATACAGCAGCTGCTTCAGAATACGGTCATCATCCATCCAACGGATGTGACCAAGCCAGCGAAGCTGATTCAGCATCAGCACGGCTTCCATCCGCTCGCCGTAGTACCTCAGTGTTTGGAACCATGTACGACCACCGAATACTCAAGGTGCGTCTTAGACACTGCAAGTGGAAACGGCTCAGATGGCGCATATTCTGCTGATACAGTGTCCATGCTTCATTGCCGTACAGCAGTATAGACAGCAATATTGAGCGGTGGACGAAGAGCTTAGTGCTCGGCTTCAGGCTGTGGCTCTTCCAAACACGTCCGAAAGCAGTACTAGCCTTTGCCACACGAGCTCTCAACTTGCGGACCACGGACAGATTGGTGGATAAATTGCTACCTAAGTAACAAAAATCCGCGCAGCAGTTGACACCGTCTCCATTGATACAAATTTGAGGTGAATGTGTGGAAACAGCACTTCCGCCCGGAGAAGGCTGAAGGAAGGAAAATGTCTTACTTGCATTATATACACACACAGCATCAAGCAAACCTAGTGCCTTAATATCCGTGACAGCAATAAAGCCTTACCGACTTGCCCAGCTGACCGGGTCACACAGGATTTAGTTTATCGTCATCTCAACCTCAACTATGATTTAATCAAAAGAAAATATTGGCTCTGATCATCTCATCCGGTGAATGTCGTATTAAGATTACTGTTTGTTGTACTATTCGGAAGTAAAAGATTCGAAATATCTTAGGAATTGCACTTGAATTCAAACCTTCCGCGTAAGTAATGAGGAGAAAACCTCTGACTAGTTGCAGTAAACAGCTGTTATTCATGTGACAAGAACATGGATTTATAGATATGCATCAGAGTGTGTAATTGGCCGATATTAATGGTACGTGCAGCATCACTAACTGCTATCTGATCCGTTTCGAATATGCCCATTACGATAGTGAGAGTAAAGACATATAGGTGAACATATGTTTTCGATGATTCATCTTCAGGTCGGTGCAATTATATAAGGGGTTAATAGAGTTAGATCGAAATATCGATCAGATTTATTACAGAGAAACTAGGTCACTGTTCAGTCAATTGTCGATGGCTTGGCTGGTCGGTTGCGTCACGCTGGTCCATTGGTTTGACTGCGCAGGTTGGACACCGATCCGATAGAGTTGTGGCCATGGTAGGTGCAGCGCCTGAACAAACCGTTTTTGATGACATAATGCTGAGTCAAGCAGCCTGATTCCAATGACCTCGGCAGTACAAAGTGTTCTGACTCGGACCACTTTTGATGGGTTGCCTGGCGCGCGATATATCACTTTGTAAGCTTGATCAGTTTTCACCTGTTTGGTCCGATTGATCCAATACAGAAAAAAGAAGCTACCGAATGGCGGGGATGTAACGGTGAGATTGTCTGTTCAATTATAATGTTATATATTAAAGAAATACTGGACTGGCCCGATTCTGGATCATCGATCATGTTGGGGTTTAAACAAGTGGTTAATTTAATAGACTTTCATTACATTTACATAATTCTTAAATAGTATTACCCAATGAGCCATGCTTGTTGTCGCAGTGAGACGTAAGGTTTTGTTCTTTGGCCTCCACATACGGAGACTGTTGAGGAATCCGCTCAACATGCAATCTCCAGTTTACCATCTTCAGTTGAGTGAACAAGCTCAGAGACTTATTGACACCTTGAAGCGAGCGTTGTTAAAAGTCGAAGGAGAAGGGCCCCAAGTCATGTTTTACAGACCTACCTGACCAATTACCGAGCAGCCCCAAATCCGAACGTCCCAGACAGTAAGACGCCGACGGAATGCATGTTCAATAAAAAATTGAGAATCGCCTTGAATATAATGATCCCGTATCTAAACAGGATGAGAGAATGCAATGCAGGAATGGAAAGACAGTGCAATCAAAGACACGGAGCTGGTGCACGTTACTTCACAATCGGCCAGCCGGTTCTTACACGCACTTTTTATGGACCGCTGAACTAGAAGAGAGGAATAATTGTCCAACAGAGTGGATCAGTACTCTATGAAATGAAAGTCGGCCAAGCCACATGTGTCTGACAAGTAAACCAGATCTGCAACCAACAAGTGGGAACAACCGCACAACTCGACATTTTCCCGAACGTTTTCGACTTGAAGAAACAGTAACGACCTACCAAAACCGAACACTCGACTGAACTGACGCTACAGTCCCAGGAAGCCGAACAAAACTATCCGCTGAGGTGGAAATGACGGACGAACAGATTCAGTAGACCGGTCAAACCCGTTCAAGTTGATCCTCGGAAACAGTCCCATGATTGAATCCAGCGGTCTTCACGGAAGATGCGTTACGGAATCCATATTTTCCGTCCAGAGGCACCCCTTTCTTTGAGAAGACAATTTTATCTAATAAGAATGAGCAGAAATGTCGTGAACAATCGAAAGGCACACTTCGCTAATTTTTTCATCTGTTCGACCTTTGTTCCACTATATTCATTGATGGCTTAGTGACCTTAACCACTATTTCTGGTAGTCGTCCTTCAATTTTCTGATTTGAGAATGTTTTAGGTCGCTATGCACCATATAAATACCTTGTAATTTTCTCCTTTGCGCACACGTTTTCGGAGCGGAACAAAGTTGTTTTGTGCACCCGTCTTTTGGTTTGTCATGGGAGCAATTAACGGGGAGAGTCGAGTTATATTCGGGACCTTGATTTTCCATGTTAACTATTAACAGGAGGGGAATCCGATTTCTGTCAAGCGCATTAACTGTACCGTGGGCAAGCCAGAGTATACTTTTGAGGGTTTACAATAGAGACTAAGAAAACTGGCGATTCAGGTTGCGTACATCATAAATTTGCGTTATGTGATGCCATTCTGGAAAGCGGCGATCATCAGATTTTAAAATTATACTAATCATGTAGCTGTTTTTCATTCTCGTTTTACTAAACCTCCAGATGTAACAGAAGTTCATAAGCGATATACCTTGTTTGCTTCATGTGCACAAGATAAGACAGGCTTTCGGGCACTTTTCAGTATCTTTAAAGTAACATTGAATGCACTTTAATGATATCCATGACTCATACATCGCCCATTAGTTATCACAGTTTCCATATTCCCAGAAATTTTCCAGTTACACCCTTTCTGAAAGAAGCACTAGACGCAAGTTTTGTCTTAACTAGAGCCTGTCAATAATATGTATCCTTGCTACTTACACTATTCACAAGCCAATGTGATTGAGCTTTCGCAAATGATAATGCAGTGGTGCTCCGTGGGGCATTGGTCAATACGGTTACCTGATAAAAGTGTGATCGGAGCTTAAATCCTTGTCCTGACAACAATATACATGATTGACAAGACCTAATGAGGGCGAAACTCGAGTACAGTTCTCATTGTCAAAAAGTGTTAGGTGAAAGTCCGTCAGAATGGAACAACTATGACCACTGTTTAGTGAGGTTAAATTTACATTAGACTATATCCCTACTACTCAAGAGTTATGATGGTATTCGTTTCAAATCGCTTGGTCTTAATATCTTAGTGAAAACGCGAGGAGTTTTACTTAAAATGTGTAGAATACCAGGCTTTAGTGGAAAGAATATTTTTGCTGGCACTTCACGAAATTATAATTTCATTTACAACGATCTCTAGTTGACAATATGCCAGACGGGCTTTTGGGTGAACTGCCAGTCTCTTTTTCTCAAAAGCCCAGATGATACTTGATCCGAAGGATGTAGATCAGAATTAAATTGAACCATTTGATTATTCTAAGGGGTTAGATATATTCGTTTACTCCACTCAGAAGAATAGACAATCAGTGTTTGTCACGGTCTTGGAAATGGATGTTAGAAGTGTTCTCGTGAAACTAGTCACTTATAGTGTCGGAGGAGTGTACCGGTTTGTTTCACCAAATCGAAATTAGTATGCAAATTTTGAACAAATTTTCGTAGAAGTTGCTATTTCTGGTTTCTTCAGCTTCGTGTAGTTAAACTCTCGTGTTCTAACAGGCAACTATTTGAAATACAGTCACGCTGCATTTCCCTGACGCAGGCTTCTTCTATCCGTGAATTGATTACTGTTGAGTTTGTGTCGCTTCCGTTTGTGTCGGGTTCGAATTAATACACATTTTAACGCAATCGTGTATGAACGTTGAATTGTAAGACATATTTTAGTAACAGTGATGGTGATCTGCCATAAGATACGGTTTACAGTGAAATTATTTTAGAACTTCCTGCACCATAAAACGGAAGTTTAATGATGCCGAGTGGTAAAAAGTCAAACAGTCACTCGAACAGGGTTTCTTTCTTAACAAGGAGTTTTTCTTCCGAGGAGGATGGTATTTTATTCATGTGTGAATATGATCTATTTCAGCTCGACATTATGAATCAGATGTTGCTTAACAGGATCGGTCAAATTTTACTTTGGCTTAAAACCGCAACTGGGGTCTCCTCAAGAATACTTGTATCGCGAAATACTAGCGATCTTTGTGTAAGAAGTACACATTCGAGAAATGCTTCTCAGGAGCCTGCCGTGTAGGTTGCATGCTTAATGACAAATAGTCGCGGTGGGTCGTCCTATCAAGAATGGAACGTGACATCACCGAGAAATCGTTGACGTCCAGTTACATGATTACATCAAGTCTGGGATAATCACAAGCTGTTCACATTTAAACTTAATCACATGAAGATTATGAGAACACGAGAACTCTCGGCTAACAAATCACCGTTTTATTCAGCAGCTCATTTGAGAAAGAAAGTTATGCTGAGGGAACGAAATACTTTTCTTTGCAAGAGTATGAGACACACTATGGCTGAGTTAGTGTAACTGTGACCGTTTCATTAGCATCTGTAAAAGTCAATCATTGACGAAAATCACCTGCACTTCCCAAACATATTTGAAGGATATTGATCTCACACGAATTTTGCTACCTCATTGCAAAAAGCAATGACCTCCAGCCAAGCTCATAGTGAGTCCATTGAAACATGTGCGCATTTCGCTCTGGTTAGGTGACTAGACTGTATTCAACGCCCAGTTTTTGGGTTAGCTAAACAAACTCCCTTCCAGATCCTGTGGTCAGACGTGGGTGAAAACCTCAAGACCGCCCACGAATAGTTTTGTTTAATTTTGGCTCCTGATAATGGGTAACAATACCGCTTGTTTCTGCAATCCCGGCTACGATTTTACACAAATAGTTAAACATCTCACTCCTTTGGCTATTAATAACTCTCCACAACTAAGTCATTTCATTATATGAACGACCGATTAGTTGTAGTCAAACAAATCAGCCACTAAATATTGGCCAGAGGGGAACAGTGTTTAATTTGCCCGCCTGTTGCGTCTAGTTACCGAGAGTTTTTAGAAACAGTTATAAAGTGATGATCATAGACCAACATTTATGTAAAATATTTGCAAATCTAAAGCACTGAGACAGCGGATTAGAAGAAGTTTGCCTTTTGAGAACGCGAAATTAAGATACAAAAAATAACATTCATGAACGTTTAAATTTACTCAGTTCTAAATAGTTTTTGTCACTGATTCGTTTGCTTAGTATAATTTTTGAACGATTTAGACACGAGTGATTTCGTTCGAAAATACCCAGTGAATTCACATTAATGACGAAGTAATAAAAAGAACTTATTTTCTGTGTTTGCTACTCAAGTTAATTACAACACAATAAATATGAAAACATCAACTAAGGTGGGTCAGAAATATGATCAGTAGAGGTCATGGATGGCGTGTTCATTGTCAATCCCTGAAAGTGACCGATTGCGTAACCGTGACCTTTGCACTCCGAAGCGCGTGCGAACACTTGAACTCCACCGCCCCACAATCAATCAAGCCTGTAATTTGGAACAGTGATTGCGCTGTAATTCAAGCTAAGAAAACAAGTATTTTTCGCCACTTTGTCGTCCCCATGGGTAATTTGTTGGTCGGTGCCATTTGAATTTTATCTGCATTTGTTGTGCGGCTGAGTACAGCTGAATGAAACACGACGCTCAGGCGGAATCATTTGCTTCCTATTCAGAACTACTTGCAAATCACCAAGTAGGTAGATAAATCTTTAATAAAAGCAAGTACTGTTTATAGCCATACAAGTGTGTTCAACCTTTATTTAGAATGAAATAGTAAATGTACCGGACCGACGTCTTAATATGCAAACCGCGATCTGGCTGACATTTCGGAATTAGCGACGTGTCAGAGTATAACATGCTAAGTTCGATGGTGACCATAGTATTCGTCTAGGTTTATTGATCCATTTATACATTGACGAAACGAACAGGTAGCGACCATTGGAGGTAATAACACAAATGGTAAATCTCAAAACTAATTCTGAAGTTGCATCGTTGGAACACAATGAACAGGCTTCTGTCTGATGCCCGTAAAAGTAAGGTGATTAACGCTCTGCACCTGTAACAGAATAAGTAATGTTTGGTTGACGATAATCTTCGTACTTTCGTCGGCAAGCGAGACCTAGGGACGGTCGCATGAGAAAATCGCAGCCTGCTTCCTAACCGCACCTCGATAACTAAGCAAGCTTAAACGACACGTTTAGGCCAGGGGAATTTTCCTTGGTGTACGACTCACGGGTTTATCCCAATTTTGAGTTATTTACGCCATCTTGTCTAGCATACCTAGTATAAGATATTAAGCAGATGCTGGAAGTACAGCCTGTGAGAAATAAAGTACGTTTTAATGACTCGTTCATTTTCTTTCTGTGAACAATGGCTTAAATAGCGTTATTGTATTACATACCGATAATATATCGGAGATAGATTTTTATACGAATGTTTCTGAAGCCGTTACAGTTACCACATGAACAGCGTTATCAACCATACCTGTATTGGACCCCCTTTAATTTGGTATGAGTTAATATAAGTTGTTTCTGCACTGGCTTGCTGTCTGGCTGGTAGTGTCACTGTGTTGTCCGGAGAGAAACTGATATGAAGCTCGGACGAATTTTGTTCATTTTGAATGCTGGGTTTAGTTAGGAATGGGCCAAAACACTACTTAAAATCCATTGACGTACAGGTTTGCGCTTGGTACGAACCGCCGTGTTCAGCGCAACTTATTGAAGCTGCAGCCCAGATAATTTGTCATGGGGACATATAACAGTCCTTTGGTGTTCAAAAGACAACCTTAACCAGCCATAACGGTGCCCTCAATGGAGTATCGTAAGCAGTTGCGTGATGAGGAATGAATCATCAGTTCACTAAAGTTTTGAGGGCTAGTTAATCCATGTTGATTAAAACGAGAAAATCGCGCGTTTACAACTGAAAAGTGAGAAGGTAATTGCCTCCGTTCTGTCCACCAGTACGGTGGTGTTGACGTTCCTCTAATGTTAACTCAGTTGGAACGGGCTGTGTGTTGGTTGGCAAGTTTGTAGAGGTCAAGGGTGTTCAAGGGCTTGGATAAGTTTCGTATGAAAATATAAGACACAATTATGTAATCGAGTCGTGTTTATTTCATCATTCACTGCGTTTGGATGTTGTAGTAATTTTGTTTGTCATCCGGGTGCGTCACAGAACACCCGAAAACACTGGGTAAAGTTCACGCCGTGACCCGTACCTGCCAGATATTCCACCGTGAGACCAGTTGTAGATTTTATGACTCTACTCTTAAGCCCTGCTGAGTGATACATCCATATCCGTCCAACAAGCTACCTCGTACTGAATCCACTAGATCCACGAACACAATCCATTCATACGGAGTCAATATCAACAGACCGTTGCTAACCTTCTCACAGCCCAATTGTAACCATTTTATTCCAGCATGTTAACCGACGTGCACTAGGTAGCCTGCAGGATTTCTCCAAAACATACAGTAGTTAGGTTGTTCTTATTCTAGCTGACTGCATGTATATTTCGAACCAAATAGTTAATGGGCACATTTATGAGAATATCCTCATTTTGCAGGCGGCATGTACACCTGGACAAACTTTAAGTAGTTTACGACCTCCAGTGAAATTAATTTTCTGTTGACATGAGTTTATCTTATTCTTGAATGTCTGCTTCCAAGTTGTGTTTCTCTTACTTCCCTTAATTTCATCTAGTTTTATTTCATCTCAAAGCTCTGTGAAAGTTAGTACTTCTGAGACATTCTTTTTCATATCATCGATGACCTGAAATGCTTTCCAGTTTGATTAATGAAATCAGAGATTTTCATGTGACTCAGAAATCTTGATGGCCAGATCATCAGTTGGAGTTAAAAACACATTCATTATATCTCCTATCGAGATTATTGAGTAACCTGATCACTACTCTCATGCGAAAGTGTTCGAATGTTCATATACGAAATTTCAATTGTCGTTTTATAATCAGTAGTCAAATCTCATATCCTGATTGTGACAAAGTATGAACTGCTGACGTGCCTTAACAATAACGCAACTTGAGTCTGGTGCTTTCCTTCGAAGAAAGCTGTTTGGAAAACATTTACCAGTAAGAAAAATGATATCAAGTAGAGTGATGTTCAAACTGATAGATTCACACGGTGTCTATTCATTTGGTGACGGCTTTTTCAAGACCGTCGATTACAGTTAGATGTCACAGACAATACAGACTTCATTATAATTGTTCAACTCCAATGACTCCAGTGATTCAAACAGTATTTTTACATTAGGTTGTAAAAATCGGTGCACGAAAATTTAATATGGTCGTAACTATATTAAGTTTAATTCAACTAATCATTTTAGATATGTGCAACTCGCCTTATCATACTCTGGTCAAATTGTTTGCCGGTCTCCTCGAACTCATCAGGTTGGAGCTAGCGAAACACCGTTTCTGGGATACGCTTCATTTCACTGACGTGATCCAAGACATGAACCTAAGCAATCAAACAATATTCTCATGCGATGCCTCTTCACTATTTATGAACGTGCCTCTACAAGAGACAACTGACTACCTGTGGGATTATATCAAACGCAACACCAAATACGTGGGCTACCCGAAAGATGAGCCACGAGAATTGATAGCGCTTTGCATTAGTAACGTTCAGTTTACTTTTAACAATGCAATCTACCAGCAGAGAGGTGGAAGAGCAATGGCGTCACCTCTTGATCTCTTGTGAGCTGACGTTCTTATGCGCATACTGGAGACTAACAAATTAAGTTCAGTCATTGAACATTCTACACTTTACAAACGTTATTTTAGATTACTGATGAGTAGTCCGGGATTTGGTTTATTTCAATTTGAACATCACCCACAAGTGATCGCAGCTGTCGCATTCCCATAGAATATCCAGTGGGCCCCTTCCGAACAACAGAAGCACTAGACTCGAGTTTCGCTCTCAGTAGAGCTGGTCAGTAGTGCATATAATCGTCACTGCCTGGACTTGAACCACGAACACGCTGTTCATGAGCAGGCAACCGTGTTTACCACTGCGCCAATGACCTCACGTTAGGCACGACTGAATAATCATATGTGAACGCTCAACCACTTTCGCTTGTGAGTAATGATCAGGTTGCCCGATCGTCTCGAAATGGAGACACAGTAACTGTCCTGTTAACTCCAAGTGCCAAGGAATCGATCAAAATTGGTAAGATTCCGAAGGTTTACTATTGCCGAGATCACTACTATTCGATTGTGCAACCCTGAACTTTGCACTCAGAAGACGTTTGTGCGGACACAATCTCCCATGGCCCACGAGCAATCAAGCCCACAATTTGTGTAACTGATAAACAGGCAGTCTATGACCTCTACTGAACGTTTCTCTGATTCATCCTAGCTACTGTTTTCATATGTATTGTGCTGTAATTAGCTTGATGATCAAACACAGAAAAACGAGTCTTGTTTGCTACTTTGTCTTTCTCATAATCGTTTCTGCTTATGAGTGGATAATACAGCCGTCATTTCGAGACCTTCTTGTTCACAGCTTACAGAAGAACAGTTAGAACTTAAAGTGTAATTCAAAAATCTGTTTGATGAAACACTGAAAGCAACTGTAAATTCGACAAAAGATCTTCAGCCTTTCAAGATCCCAGTCGGGTCCTAGAGAACAGAATATATTCATCATACTTCACGTCAGTCAGTGAAACCAGTCTGAGGATACTACCCACGCTGGGTGAGGCATAGTAGAATACAACCTTATTATCGCTAACTTGGTTGTTAATAAGATAAAATTTCTATTGATGCAAGCTGCCAAGTGATCTGTCATATATCAAATAACCCATAAAACGCTATCAAACTGAGAACACAACACCCTTCCAAAGGTACCGGAACAAAGATATACCATTTAAATGCTTTCTCTCCAAATTGGCATATCGATATATTGCTCAAACTCAACTTTCACTCTCTATGGTTATATCAGCCTGAAAATGAATTGCTGAAAACTCTTGTTCATCCGTATATCTCCTCTCAGTTTAAATTTCATTCATTGTTGCAACGGCCTCCTCCTTTATAACCCTCATCAACTTTCCTCTGGTTCCAACATTCAACCAATGTGGAAACAGAGTAAATGCACAAATTTACTGATTATCACTGGTAGGTTTAGTTTATTTTGATTTAAGAACCACTTTTTCCTTTACTTATTTTATCGATTCTTTCCCTAAACACGAGACACAACACGGGTTCTTGACACACGTGATCACAGAGCGTTGTTCTGAGAGAATTGTATTTCAATCTGGCCAGAAAGAGGCATATTGCACCACGGAACGAGAGCATGACATATGGCCATATCGATTCGTCTAAAATATTTTGCTTCCGTGCTCACAACCAAAACCTTGTCTCGGCATTTAAATGTGTGTGGCTTTCGATTAACTGTGCGTAGGCGTTGAAACGGGCACACTTCGGGTGCCGGATCGTGTTAACTAACAGTTCTGAATGTATACACATGCCCACACCCCCGACTTGACTTGTAGATAAGGGCGAGGTAATAGGTGTGTTGTTAATCAACTTACCACTACGTGCTTATTGTCAGACACTCTCGCAGTAACAGAATCTCTACCAAAAGACACCATCAATGTTGTTATCAAAGCTATAACCCCATTAATGAACAGTTCCGAGTTAGGCGGACAAACGAACATTTCCCACTCTGATTCTTCTGGATCGAGTGCTTCACGACGCACGTATTCGCGGGCTTCCTCAGCCGACTCCATCTTTGAAGATATTTCAATACGAGCGAACTACTTGTTCTCTAATTTGGATGTAGACAAGAAAGGTTACTTGGATCGAGCTGTGTTGGCCAAAGTGTGTGAAACGAGGCTAGATGAAAACCAGTTGGGTGATTTGATCCGCCAGCTCGATCATGACGGAGACGGTCGTGTGTGTGTGGAGGACTTCAAACGGTGTTTGCGGGAAATTGCTCGACGAAACAGCATGATTCGAGCTTCGATCCGTGAAGGGCCGCCCTGCATCCAGTTGGCACGGAAAACTACCGCATCGACCACCTCCCCAACGTCCGATCGAAGCAGTTTTTGTTCAGACGAGGCCAATTCGGAAACTGAGGAAAGACAACAAAGCAAAGAAGCTAGCCGGGGTGTCGTGTCACAATCTCAATCTATTCGATCTCATGAGAGGGACTGTGAAATATTGTTGACGCGTCTGGTCTCAGGAACCTCCAATTGCGTTGGCAACCGGATGATTCGCCGGCAGAGTAGCATTTCGTTACCGGAACTGGCTGCTGTGGATGAATGTTTCGGGTCATTGAACTGGTATGGATAATGTGCCATAAAACTTTAAAAATCCACGTTTCGTCCACTCGAACTGCCGTGAAAGTTAAATGAACTACATGTTTTACCTTCAGTCAATCTGGAAATTTATAAAAAACATCCCACTCTTCAGATAACCTACCGAATTTTAGATAAGTGTCATTCACAATCTGTTCTTTAAGTGTCGTTTGCAAAGTGTTCCATGTGCAGAATCGCCCAAAATTAACGGTCCGAAGCATTTAATTTCACAACCTGATAGTTCTGCTCGTTGATGTGGACACTCAGGATGAAGATATGATCCGTTGATGAGTAGACGAAAGTGTTTGCTGTCGCACTTTTGCAATCAATTTCCCTACTAATTTACGTCTCTGGGTGCCATTCTTTGGCTCCGGTAGGTGACAAAAATAGTTTAGGAAACGCTATTGAAGTAGTGATCATAAAATGAGGCTGAATTTGTTGTAAATCTTCCAGGCTACAATATCAAGTTACATGAAGGTCGGAAATGTGCCTTAGGCCGTTAACAAAAATGCAGGATATCCTTTTGTATTTCATTTAATTTTGTGAAATATTGTTGTAGTTATGTTTTTTATGTCCCTCTATGGGATCTACGCAGTAAAACTGGCGTTTATCATCTTATCTGCTCTCGAGTTCGTTTACGATAGCACACGTAGAAGGCTCTTTTTCGTTAAAGCCCGGGCGGTCTACCTTGAGGGTTCGTTGGAGAATCTCCAGCCCATATTAGTTGGGCCTCAGCAACGAGTCAAGGACTATTGAATACATTCCAATTAGCTGGCGACTCCACACCCGCAGATTCTTTCTCTGGTGTTATGCTGTTGTCTGACTGGAATTTTATATGCGTCATTGATATCTACCCAAACCGGGAATCCACGGACTGCAGTGTTTCGCAAAGTTGCATTTTTCTAAGCTCAACTGCAGTCACAGACTCGGTTATCACGTAGCATGAGTCTAGAAGTTCGACCAAGGTGCTCATATCAAGTGATATGAAACGCGTGAGAATGTCTGTGTTACTTCATATACACTGAACATCACCCACAACTGGTCGCGGCTGTCACACTCGCATAGACTTTCTCGTCTGCCCCTTTCGAAAAAAAAACCAGTATATTCGAGTTTCTTTCCTGTTAGAAATCGTCAGTAGAGCATATCCTTGCCATGATCAGAACTGGAACTTTGACGGGGTTCATACTTTCTTGAAAGAGTGGACACAATTTTGCAGTAGTTGTCAAGGGAAGGAAGATCACCTTAATGCTAGCAAGGTCTCCTTCCTTCGGATGACAGTTTGTGTTGTCACGATACGGAACGGGTGGCACAACGCGGCGAGTTATGTTATACAGCGCAAACGGCCGTTACCTGTGTTTGATCCAGAACCATTTTGCTGAACGGATTATGCTCCACTTAAAACAACAAAATCACTGCACCAGCTGGCGCAGCATACCTGCAGAAGCAGTATGTAACGTTTGATTCGGAAAACCTTCGGTGTGTCAAGTAATTGTTTAGCTCCAATTAGTTTATCAGTCTTGATATTTCCTTAATTTTTTGGAACTTTCACCTAGGCTAGCGATCGGTACTTTACAATATAACACCTCTTATCAGCGAACTGGCTAATTCAAGCCCTTTGTGAAATCTTACCTACTTCATTCTTGAAACTGATCAGTTTTAAGGGGCCATCTGATAGCGTTCAACGCATTCGGGTTAGCACGAAAGGATTGCATGAAGACGCTATTAAAAATGTGGTTTGTCCACATCTTTCTTACCACTTATCCTGTCAAACTGATGATAGTAGTGATTAACTGTAATTACGGAAATCTGGCCTAATAGCCTTTGATGAATCATAATTAAGTTACTCGAGATTTAGCGCTGATAACATGACTCTTACAAAAGTTCGATTGTAATCTTATAGCTATCTGAAGCACTTTTCCAGTCAGGAATTTGAAGCAAAAAGACAGTAGGCTGATATTGAGCAATTTATGTCTGGACAAGTTTCGTTACATCTTTACGAGTGCATACTACGGACCACTTATACATTAGTATGAGAAAGCGAACAAGATACCAGAGAAAGCCAACTGTCGGAATTCACAGTCACTGTCAACACTATGATGCCGACAACACTGTTGTCGTCGGAAGTTTAAACCCGAGTTGTGTGTTCAGAAACAATTGTTTGTAGGGTTGTTGCTACCATGGTAGTGACAATAATCGTGAACTCTGACAGTAGTTGTAGCCACAAAGTAAGACATTCACTAGACAACGGTCATGCTAAAACTTTTTATCTTCAATATTCCCGGTTTGTGACCGATTGGATCTTTAGTCAGTAGGTTATTTGAGCAGTATACAGAAGGCGCAGTGTTATAAAAACGTTTTTGGTAAACAAAGTAGATGATCTACACTGGTTTCCACAAGCCTACAAGGAACAGCAAGCATAAGTAACTTACCATACGGGTTTAAAATTAATTTTCTATCATTAGCGAATCCTTCTCGTTATCTTAGGAACCACTGCACCTGGTTCAAACTCCGATTCTATTTAGATACTTTTGCAAGGGCAAGTGGGGTTTGATGAAATGCCTTTACAGTGTCACGCACTCAAACGGCTATATATATAGACTAGATGTAAGTTATCTGGAAGGTATGGAAGCTTCATTTACAACGAACTGGGGAAAAGGTGGTTGCATCGAAACGTCACAGGGAAGAAGTTAAACGCGCACATGACAATGACTCGGCAAGCCATAAGCATAACATGCAAGATCAAGCAGCACAACGACTTGTTACAATATTTACTGTTTTCTGCAATAAGTCTGATTCCTCCACATCCTGTATGGTCTTTGCTGATCCACACTTGATTGTTTGTCTTCTTTCTTTTATGTTCAGCCAAGACCACATCTACGAATTGTATCATCTGTTGTTGTCCGAAAATCCGAGTCTGTCACGTATGTATGAATTCATTCTGTCCGACATAATGCAGTTCGTGCATCGAAGTAAACAGATCCAGAAGAGACTGGAGAAGCAGATCGAATGGTACGTCTTTTGCAAAACTATCTTCTTATAAATCTGAGTATATTATGCATTGAATAGACTTCTGTTATATTAATTAATCATATATAATAAGGCCGTGGTTCAAAATAATGACCCTTGTTTTGTGAGATAATCTTGCAAGCAACTAGATCGTCGATTCTTTTAGTATACTTTTAAATGATATAGTACGTGAATAGTGGCACGAATTAGGTGACTCATATCAGTAAACTTTTTGGCTCTTATGGTCCAATCTATAGTAATGAAAGTGAGTCACGTATGTTTGTGCATCTACATACCTGTTAGTTATACAGGTAGAGTGTGACCCGAAAGTCAACTCTAAAGTCCGACACCAAAATACATACATATTTTGTATGTGGTCTAATCGTAGGTGTGTCAGTACAGTAGTCAAGCCGGTTGACCAAGACCTACCGCTAAATCTTATCCCCTCAGTAAGAAGGTTGGGAGGGTGTTTAGGACTAACCAAGTTGACGCACGGTTTTGTAAGTAACTAATAAGACACCTGAAAGTAGATTACCAAGCTTCTCGGTGGATAAGTTGGTGTTCTCCTTGCAGATATTTTAAAACCATCACCTCAATGGGTTGGCTCAGTGCCAACCAGGTTCCTCGCTTACACATGACTAGTGAAGGCCTAGTGTAATAAATTGCCTCCGTTGTGTTAAAGCAAGAAGCTGTCGTTGTACGGCACAGGGCAGTTCTGGGCGCATCTAGGTGGATGATGGTGAGGAAACGCAAACCGAGTGATTTATGATCATACTAGCACAGTTCACTGTGTGGAAAATGTTACTTAACAGTGCCAGTTTCTTGGACTCAACTTTGAGCCACACAGTTCAAATCCTGCTGGTCCACGAACTAATGTTTACATCTCAAAGACATTAATCGTTGACAGTACTGTTGTGATTCATGTAGTTACTAGTTACAGTGCGACAACGTTTTCCATTCATATGTGCATCACTCAGTAGTAAGTATAATGGACCAGCTAAGGGATCTAGAAAAAACAAACTGAACCGATGACCACGTTCGATTAACATTAGACCATTGAACTTAATTCTGATTTAACCGATCCCTTGACAGTTGTTACAAATACGAATAAAATTTTCGATCCAACTGTCGCGCTCCAACCATGGCCATTCCAGTTGCTTCAATTGTGAAAACTTTAGACTTCTTTTGTACTTGAAACCAACCGTAGGGTCCGCATGCTTCTGTAGAACGTAGGCTTTGCTGGTGGAAATGTAAGACCATTCAGAGGGCTCATAAATCTCACGTTTGGACTCGGTTTACTTTTCTGTCATGCATGTTATAGGGAAAATATACAGGAAAAGGACTTCGCTGTTGGAATGTTCATGAGGTTTACGCCGAAATTCACTAGAATTAATTATGTTTGTTCTAATCTTACCAAGGTCGAGATTTTTCAGATGTGTATAACATCCAAACTTCACATCTTTGACGCAGTAATAAAGCTATTTTATTCTGAGGCGTTTGCTAAGTCGTAACATGTACAGTTTAAAATTAACCAACAACCGAAATGCTTACGTTTGTAACGAAACGCCTCATTTGTAATGGACAAAACGTAGAAGCAGAGCATTAAATTTGGCCATTGGTTATATAAAATTGCTTTGAGTTACGCTTGTATAAACCACTTCAATAAGCAACCAAAGTAGTAAGTATAACTTGAGGTCCCTCGTCTGAAACATCGTTTTAAGATAACGTTGAGAAAGCTGATTCAAATAACATGTCGTTCACACTTCCAATCCGCTTCAGTGAACGTGGTCAACACAGTGCAGACATTTTGCGTCTATCCGAAGAACTCGATCAGCAAGTACTATTGGCTGAGGAATCGGCCCGTGCTCGAGAGCGCGAACTGGTCCTGGCAGAGTTCCGTTCACAGCTAGAATCCAAGTCAGCACAGATCGAACAACTGATGGAGCGACTCAAACAAGCTGAGGAGGTAAGTAAGCACGTTTTTTCACCGTTTTCATCGCAATGGGTGATCCGCTGTTCAAACAGTTTGAGGGTTTAAACAAGCAGAAAACAACTCATAATCAGTGGTAACAATAAGGAGAACACGTACAGTGAATGAGCCTTGGTAGGAGCAGTATTAAAGTTCATCTTTTCTTATACTAACACGAGGTCGCACATTCTATTCAAATGTGAAAGATATTATCTGTTTTATGTGGAATTTACTTTGGATAATATCGTGCACTCTGTTTATGGCATCAGTAATGCTGTTTCGCCCTGTGTCACGCAAGAACATTAACACTGTGAATAAATTAGTTTAATTCGCACTTGACATTTGTAATGAGAAATTCTTCACCAGATGACCACACAAGTAAAAAATACAAATGGGAACTGAAGTTGACCACATCTCTGCCTTGTGTACTCCTGGTTTGTTATCTGTTGGCTACTTGTCAATAGCTTCTGTGTACACCTTTTGTCATGAGATTACTCTTAGTGTGCCCGCTTTGTATTGTAAGGGGTTGCTTATCTGATTGCTAGGTCTAATCAAGTGAGAGAAAGGTTTGCACCATCATTACGAATAACACGGACAGAGAACCTTAGTGGAGCAGTTACCAACCCTAATAACGGCCGAGTGTTGCAGCCAATATGACGAATTTAAACTTGGTTTCACGAAGGTGCTGTGTTATTGATTATTTTTAGTAACTTTACCGACCCTCCATGACCTACAACATACTTTATTGCATCATACCCAAGTTTTGTTCAGGTCGTCTCACCAACCTCTTTGGCTTGATTCCACCATGCTCGTACAAACTCTCCTCTCTATAGGGTAGCATTGGGGCAGAGGTGAGTAGCTGTGAACTGCTGCCCAAAGGGAATAAACAATCCGGATGTATTAGGGTATCAGCCTTACGAAACAAATTGCACTGCCGTCTGTTCGGATGGTCAGTACTGGATTATTAGATTAATTGGTCCACGAGATGTTGCCTAGTTACGGATTCAACAGATAACCCTAACCACTCAGAACGACGAAAGAACGGACAAGATTAACCCTTAAGGTGTGATCGTTTCGTCTGTAAGAACAAAACAAAGTCTACCGAACGTAACACCCTGAAAAACCTATTGGATTTTTGTAAGCAGCTGATTCCAGGGACCACTGGCTTTACCAGTGGTGGTCGGCTTTTCGTCTTTGTTTAAGTTTCAGCGGCACCATGTACGCCTGGGAGCTGAATCCACGGTCTGTGACTAAATAACGGAATAATATTCTAAAACTCTATCCATCAGACCGTACAGTCGCGGTCACACGGTTTGTAGGAAAGTATGTAAGTTACCTTCCTTACTTGGTCCTACTGCCAACCTACGGATCTCAGTCCAACAGAGGAGGGATAATGATTAAGTTTAACAATTCTTACAACTCCCAGCAACCCGTGATTCAAAATCTCTTGGTTTAGCAGAAGATTGGCTATGTCAACATCCTGGCATTTATTCTTGCGTTCTGGTTTTGATTCCACAACGTGCGTAGTGTTCACAAGACCTAAGAATGTCAGAATAATTGCCTACTCCTTCGCATCTGTTAACTGGGACCACCCGTCTGCTACTAATTTCTCAGCTCATTTTGAAGACGTCATAGATAGTTGCTAGTTCACAAGCCAAACACAAGCTGGCCAAGAGGAGAAAGGTAAAGTGTCGGATTGATCTCATCACGAGACTGTGAGTTGCGGCAACCTATCAAATTGGCACACTTTCTGCAGTCAACAACCACTGTGCCGCTAATAGACAGCTTGTGCATTGTTTATTTGAAACCATTGAGTCCACAAGTTCTGGTCCGTTAACTCGAGATGTACAAACATGCTATTATCATTTTCTCTATAGAACAACATTCAAGTACAAGAGTTCAGTCCAAAACTTGGCCCGTCAGATCACCGTTTAGCGTCATTGCAAAATAATCTCGTCCAACTGAATTCGGAGAAAGCACGACTGGAGGATTTGTTGACCGGCACTCGAAAAGAGCTCGTACAAACACGCACTGAACTGGCTGCATTGCGACAGAACTTTAAGGAGAAATCGCGAGAATTTGAAAAGTAAGTTGACGGGGTTTACAACTAAGTTAGTCACCTGACCAATCAAGACGATAGTGGCTCACCGATTGATAACGTTTCACTGAATGTTGTTAAGTCTCAGTTAATTGATTAACACTTTCCGTCTCGTCCTTCTGCCAACATCCTTCAGGTGAGTACGGACTTAAAATGCTATTTCATGAAGCGTAGTTCTCTAAAAGCTGTAAACCAACAATAATCTATCAGATATAGACCACTTAGGTATAATTAATACACCAAACCAGCGGCACCACAAGAATACACATATTGCCAATAAATTTCCATGAACAAAAAAGGCATTGCGGAAGACAGAAATACTAGTGTGTTCTTAGAAAAAGTGAGCATTGGTTTTAGAGCGTGCGTCGTGAAAGTGTGAGTTTATTACCTTACTATCTATTACTAATATAATTTTGATTGCTCCAGTAGTAGTGTTGCGAACCAAGTCGGCGCATTGAACCACCTCCTCGCAGTGCCGATTGGGCGGTCTCGGTGCAAACCTTGACTGGCTAAGAGTTCGGCAACTCCAGATAGGGCCAACCACTCTACCTGGTTTCAATCGCACCGGTTACATTCGATCAAGACAATGAACTTACCGCCAGCACCTCCGCGCAGGCGTCGACCAGTACACAGGATAGGCGAGCGGAGTACACCTGTTCAGAATGTGGCCAGATTTGCCAATCGAATGCTGGCTTGTCGGCGCATACTCGTATGCATCAACGCAGGAATGGTCCAGAACAGGAGATGGACACCCAGCCTGCCACAATCTTTCACTGTGCCAACTGTGACCGCAGGTTTCTCAACAAAATCGATCTCAATCAACATAGAAGGTATGCACATCCTGTCGAACGCAACCATGAGAAGCTCATGTCCATGAAGACCACCAGATCAAATTGGTCTCTGCAAGAATCGGCTTCTCTCATCAGTTGTGCCGATGCACTGGCTCCGTCATGTCCTACCCGACGCGAACTTCATCATCGGCTCCTGTCACATTTCCCAGGTCGTATGTTGGAGAGCATTCCGACTCTTTTTTATGCGCTGAATTGGCAGAGGAATACTGTCCCCGCTGTCAATCCAACCACCGTCTCGCTGACTAACAAGACATCGGATATTGGGTCTCAAGTTGCTGATCGCCCCGAGTGGTTTACCTGTTTGATCCAAACCGGGATCACCCAACTGAAGTCCAATAGCAAGGCATTCCTACACAGTGATGAATTACTAGCTATTGCCCCTCGGTCTCCAGACAAGCATTTTCAGAATGGTAAAAGCTAAATCACCGTTGAACATGCACGCTTCGTTAGCTTTTCCGTACACCTGGCGACTTGACACTCGACAACGTGGTTGTGTTAACTTGGGAACCAACGCGACCAAAAAGCAGATACGGAGGGCTAACTATGCAGAGATCCAAACGCTATACCACCAGCGTAAGAAAGACGCTGCGTTTGCAGTTTTTTCTGGCAACTGGAGAACTGCCTATAAGCTGAACCGTGGCCTCCCAGATAATTTCAACGAATACTAGTCCGAGGTACTATCGGCTCATCCGCACGTTGATGAGCGACCGTCTCGCACAATTCTGCCGGCGGACTGGTCATTGGTCGTCCCGATCTCTGGAGATGGAGCATCACGCACCTTAAAGCA
>JTDE01000207.1:78115-90886 GCA_014338405.1 Paragonimus skrjabini miyazakii | reverse complement strand
CCTTGAGGCGACCTCACTGCTTCATGCGCTGCTTCGGAACTCATGTACCACGTCTTCAAGTCTGTGTGCAGCATTTATAAACGTGTCCAAAGTGTTCGATTCTATCTCACAGGATTCGATTATCAGATCGGTCCGAGCTTTCGGTGCGTCTCCACCTCTAACGCATACACTGCTGATTCTTATCGGAATGGTTCCGCCACACTCAATGGATCCGTACTCCGATCCCAGCGTGGTATTCGTCAGGGGGACCCACTGTCCCCGCTTCTATTCATCATGGCAATGGATGAAGTGTTGACACTATCTTGACCAGAGCTTGGCTACCAGTTCCACGACACACTGGTTAGCGGTTTCAGCTACGCTGACGACCTAATCCTTCTGATTCAGAATCCTTTCCATCTCTCCAAGAAGCTTGCAGTCGACGCTAGTGCCCTAGAACTATCCGGACTGAACATCAACATGCATAAGACTAAATTCACGGTCATCCGCGGTGACCATAAACATAACGCAACCGCCATCTCCGATGAGTCTATTCATTTCGGCCCGGACATGATCCATTCACTGAGAGCTTCCGACACGGTGACCTATCTAGGTATCCCGTTCACCTGGAAGGGTAAAGCATTCACTAGCCACCATCTGCAACTTCGTACGATGCTGGATGAAACTACCAAAGCGCCCTTGAGGCCATGCCAACGTTCTGAACCCCTGAGACAACATCTGATCCCGAAGATGAATCACTCATTAGTTCTGAGCCGAGTCCACCGTAACACGCTCAAAGCTATGAATTGTACGATTTGCCCGTTTGTTCGGCAGTGGCTCCGCCTTCCTAAAGACACACCAATCAGCTGCATCCGTACCCCAATTCGTTTGGGCGGTTGGGGCATCCCAAGTTTGTCTACCACTATTCCAATCTCGCGCGAACCTCGAGTGGAAAGACTTCTCCCTAGTCAATGTTCAGTTCTGCGGAATGTGGTCAAAGATAATTCGTTTGGCCCTATCTTGAGGGAAGTGAACATCCAATTACGTGTTCAGGGTGTAGTGGTGACGAACTAGATGGAAGCCCACGCGGCGTAGATGAATAAACTCTATCATCCGCTAGACGGCCGTGGTCTTCAATAAGTGTCATGCTCTCCACTATAATCGTTGGCTGTTCAACCCAGATAGTATCATCCCAGAAGCTTTATTCGTGCCATCCAACTCAGATGTGATCTCTGACCAAAGCGACCACCCAGTTCTCTGCCGTGGCAACTGCGCTCAACCAGAAAGCCTCGCTCATATTCTGCAATCATGTTAGATCACCTATGACATGCGTTGTGCCCGACACAACCGTGTGGCTAAAGACCTGGCGAAACGATTGCGCAGGTTGGGCTATACAGCCTTCGAGGAGTTGTGAGTACCAATGGCAAGCTCGTTCATCAAACCCGATGTGATCGTGGTCCGTGACGGCACTGCTGTGCTGCTTGACGTCAGTATAGTGGATGACTACCGAACCCAACTTACCTGGACGGTCAAGGTCGCGAAATACAGAACTGACTCTAATAATGCCGCTATTCAATCGGTCATCCACACTTTGGGCTGTGATATGAACTCTGTTCTCATTCACCTGTGATCATCTCTTTTCGCGGTATTAGATTTCCCTCTTCAAGTAGCACTATACTTCGACTGGGACTGCCCTCTTAGGCAGTCACGGATTTATGTCTACTGACTGTTCTAGGTTCCCTAAAAACCTACGACGCATTTATGCGAGGAACCTGGCGTTAACTGTTGCCACCTCTCTGACAGTTGTCTCACTATGAATGACATTTTTCTGTGCCGATGCGTGAAACTTGACTGTGATAGCACTTCTGTGCTCTGAAGAGCTTTTTGATTTTGTGAGACTGACCGTTCACCTATTTTCTTACTCTGCTTCGTGTATTTTCTTCTAAATTCTAAACCCGTTTGTTATACACGGCGGAACTAACTTTTCATTTGATGGCTGGCCCATTAAAGCTGGCTATTCTTGTGAGAGGACTTGTCAACTACTCATTGTTGCTAACTATGCAGCGTCTCACATTTGACAGACAGCTTGTTTTCACATTCACCTTTTTTTACATATCTGTTGATTAATTTTGGTGTTACCGTTTGTTCTTCCCTTGAACGAAGCTGTGTATATTGCCGTCCAAAATAAACGATAAAACAGTGACGACGATGGCATTTACCCAAACTAGTGTATTTTTGTGGTAGCTATTTTTCTGGCACTTTGCAACCGTGGTGGGTCGAGGTGTTTCCGATTGAGTTCAACTTCGGCAAGTGTATAGCAGCAAACTTTGTACCTTACTTTGAGATGACTTTGTCCAACTAAAACAAGCATAGTCATCCTTCTGGAAGCAACCACTCGTTAAGTTTTCCAAGACAATACATGAGATTCCGACAGCTTTAGCTACTACCATATGCACCATTTTCCAGGTACAGAAACTTCGTAGATTTGAATAACCTGATGCGTCAGCTGTCTAACAGTCTATTCGATTCATTGTTCTCCGGACTCCAAGCTTAGCATCAAGTTGAATTGTCCCTATTTCCACATTCCAAATGGCTTTCACAAGTGATTCATCTAAGTCATGATCGATGGTCAGTTGTCGAAGTACGAACACTGCGAACCGGATCATCTGTTTACCTGTTCCCACTCTGATCCTTTGGGCGGTGTGCTATTTGGTTACTATCCTAATAAAACCACGATTTGGCGTAAGCCCAAGAACCTAAGTAGTGGCTTATGTGAGCAATAATTACTGAGGATGACAATGCAGTGCGTCATGCGCCTGTTGCAAATGACTGTTTGTGCTCAGTGTTTCAGTCGTTGTTGCATGTCATTCATTTCCTGCTTAAGATTTTGTCAACTTGTCCAAAGAACTTTCGGCCTGAGGTGCAACTTACTGATTGCTGTGGCCTCACTGTATACACTTTTATGACTAGACTTTCTGTCTTATTTGGGATTCGTTTCAAGAAGGATATTTGCAGGTCTTATTTCTAGTGGGAGCTGTTATACAGTTTTAAAGTTACACTGTCAATTTAAACCCCTCAGATCAAGTCAAGTCAAGCTAAAGATGTAAAGTTATTTGGGACCAAAATGTAGTTACATGAAGCAGAAGATAATCCATAGGATTTCTGATCAAAATATCATCCTACCAGATGAATAATGGTTGGCATTAGTTGTCTTAAACAACCTTAATAAATAGAAGCAAACATTTTAACTGCTAACCAGACCACTGGTTAACTAAGAACTAATGGACATCTAACTGACAAGCTTGGTAAACAACAGAACATCAGCCAGAGCTACCAAACATGTCAATGGTTTCAAAAATAACGATTTTTACGAGAAAGTCTTATTCGGCTTTGATTAAAATTACGAAATTCCGGAACGAACTCTCAGTATATTTATTCAAATATCGATACTGTAAGTCTGCATCGATCGGGTGAGTCAGCTAATCATCAAGATAGCTGATACAGTTAAACCAGTCTGTACCACTCACAGAGAGCCGGATTGTAAAAACGGATCCCAGTGAATGGACCAAATTCACTGACGAACGAATTCTGACCTATCTAATGGAACAATAGACAGGGTACGGTTGACTACTCCGCTTTAAAACAATTGGCTTATTTCAAGTTGAACATCACTCACTTAATCGCACCCTTCGCGATTTGGTAGACTTTCCAGTTAACCGCTTTCGAAAAGAAGCGCGACTGGAGTTTCTTTCTTGTTAGTGCTCGTCAGCATTGCACATTCTTCCACATTTCACCAGTACATCTCTGATCCTACCTTCATGGAGTAACCGTGTTAATAAATGCGCCAGTGACCTTTCGTTAGGCACGAAAGAGCCATAATATATCTTAATACTCATCCACGTTCGCATGTAAGTAATGATCAGGCTGAACGATTGTCTCGATAAGAGACACAGTTGTTGCCTGTTAACCTCAGTCGACAACCACGTGACTGGGATTTCTCAGGTAGATCGCAAAATCTCATTGTACGTATTAAGCAATATTTTAGAGTACTGATAAATAGTGGAGGATTTCGTTAAGTTTAATTTGAACATCACCCATACATCATTGCAGCCGTTGAATTTAGATATTCAACCGGCCCCTATCGAAAAGACGCACTAAACTTGTGTTTTGCACTAAGAATACCTTGTCACTAGTGCACATCCTAGCCTGTATTGCACAGGTAACGAATGGCATCGAACACACGCTACGTTGAACGATTTCAAACGGATCAGTACATCTTCTGGCTTTCCCAATTTAAAATGTCTCGGTATTAATTTTTGATGTTCTAAGGGGGTCCTCTGGATTTCAGCAGCGAACGTGGCCGTACAACTAATGTGTGCATGGGTGGGCTGGCAGACAGGGTTTTGTTTGGCCCATGCGAAGTGAGAGGACGTAGATGCGCCGGAAACAGGGAATGAGCAAGGCTAGTGCTCTGACGAGGAGGCGGGCCAACACGTACATGGTCAGCACTGAGAGAGTGGGTGTGTTCGTACGACGCAGAACGCACACGGACAGCACATCTGACAAACCAGCCGTCTGTCAGTCGGTACTTGAGCGACTCATCCAGATTGACATAGGATTCGGCCTTCGTCGTCGTCGTCCTGTTGTATGACAGGCAGTTTCGTTGTGAGTAGTATACTACCCACAAGTAGTATGTTACCCACAGGCAACGTTCAGGAACAAAAGGGCAAGCTGCGAATGCCAGGAAGACGGAGGACAAGGAAAGACTATCGAAATAGTGTGTACGCGCTCGGCAGAAGTTCCACCAAGGGGAATGACAAGGATGGATGTGAATGCATATCTAACTTGCAAATGAGTATACGCGTTTGTGGTTTGATTTTTGACATGACGTATACGGGCGTTTGTGCAATGGACGGATTCTCAGGCCAAGCGTCTTTTGCGGTCACAACAGTCCGAAGAGCCGGATAGGTCGGGTAAGCCCTGTTTCGGGTGGCAGAGCGACTATCATCTGAGTAGCAGTTTGATGGGTGCCTTGACAACTGAAAGAATGGTTGAATCACCCGAACTACTACCGATCGACCACGGAGCGTGACCTGGATGCAAAATCCGGAGTCCAGACCAAACGGCTTGCGCTAAAACAGGCCCCCTAACCCAGTCGGGTAAGTCAGGGCCTTCAACACACAGTGGTAACCACAGCCATCCCGGACGAACGTGGGGTGGATGCGCATTTCCAGTGCAGTCGCTCGGCCCTATCGTGGTCACACACGTAGGCCTTTCCGCGCTTGGTCTGTGAACCAGCCTACATCGGCGACTTCAAATGGATAGACTAAAAATAGGATATTTCTCTAACGGACTGTACCATCACGATCAATATTTCGCCAAACGATGGATAGTAAAAAGCTGCATTGACGGCCTGCATATATGTTCACATTACTAAGAGGGTGATCGAAAACTAACAATTTTCCTAAAGAATCTGAAGCGCGTCGTGTTGTGCTTCTAAATTTATCACTTGTGGACTCTGACTTGACGTCTTACAGCCATGCTGCCACACTGACAAGCGTTGCTTGGCGTGTTTCAGTCTTGTGGTCTTGTTATTGTCTCTCTCTCTCTCTATCAACATGTTATAATTGACCACGTTATGCATATGTGGATGCCGTGATGAAAGCAACTTATTGCATTATTGAGATCAGGGTGAACAGCTCGTTCAGAAACGTTGTTCTCTGGAAACTTGTGTCGTCTTGAAAAACATCGTGCGTAAATTGGACTGGATTGAATATCATGCTGAAACCAGATCACCCTGGAGGACAGTGACTAAGAGAACAATGTACCGTTTTAGGGGAAATAGCCATCAATTTTGAAATATTTTTTGTAGACTACAAATGAACCATACACAGTATAGAGGGATTGTTGGATGCCATTAGTTATTGTTGGTTACATCCCTTTGATGTACATATGTGGACGGTTGACGGCTTGCAAGTCAGTGTAAATTTGCATCACTGTCGTATACCAATACCGAGTAGGTCCACATTTAGTGGACAGTGAAAAGAAAGAATGAAGGTTACGTGTAAGAGCAAATGAGGAATCGTTGACTGATGAATGAGTGGCACTCTTGCTTATCTCCACCAGCCATAGCACTGGAATGTTATCACCTCCGCTTAGCTTGCCCTTAGTCGTACTGTTCTGCTGACACAGTGACCAGCTGACTCCTACAGCACTCACAGGAGGCGAGTTATCTCGTCTGAATCATGCCTAGGTCAACCAAAGCTAGAGTGGAGTGGTAGTGGTTTGCTACCTGCTCCGGACCATATTCATCTAGGTTTGGAGACCATGATCAACCGATTATTCTGGGTGTTTCAACCGTGCCTTCAGTTGTCCTTAGTCGCAGATACGCGGCAACCAAACGTAATACTGCAAAACAACGCCGTTAAGAATGGGGAAGGATTAGCCGGTTCTAACTAATGGTATTCAATAATCCCTGCATGCTGTGTATGGTTCATTTGTGGTGTACAAAAAATACCTCAACATTAGTATATGTTTCCCCAAAACGGTACATTGTTCTTTTAGTCGCGGTCCACCAGTGTGATCAGGTTTCAGCATGATATTCAATCCAGTCCAATTTACGCACGACGTTTTTCAAGAAAATGTAGGTTTCCAGAGAACAACGCACCTCACTCATGGATATTTCTGTTTAAAGATTGAACACTGTGGCAAGTGGACAGAAAATATGGTGTACAGGTTGACCATAATTAGGGCCAGTTATTGTTCGAAAACACCTACGAAAATGAGCACTGTAAACTTTATACTGCGCCTAAAAGTTTTCCAAAATTTTGCCGCACTGAAGTAGCGTTACATTTATGAGTATCTAGTTAAGAAACTTGCAAACTCACAACTATCTTACTGATTTTGTAAATCTTTCACTAGCATGAGGCTATTTGCCATCGCCAAACAAACATAACGCCACATGATAACGGGTTAGGTAGTCGTCATTGGCGCTGCCCATTCGGTTTTTGAAGACAGTCACTTTGACTCCATTGTGTAAAAGTTTACCATTCTACAAGCACCGTGTAATACTGACCTATGTCCTTTTATACCTTAACGCAAGTTTGGCATGCATTTGGACATATACGGTGCCCCAACGTCAGTCATACAGTTTGACCAGTAATATAACCTGCCTGAGCAGCTATTCCATTGCATTTTTACAGTCGCCCAGGTGAAGTGAAAAGCAATAATTTCAAGAGATCTTTGTACTGAAGTTTGTAAATTTTAAAGTACTACTGTGATTTCATTCTTCTATCGTGTGAAGAAGAAGTTACTGCTTTCTTAACAGCTACAGCGTGAACTTTGTCCATGTAGCTTGGTCCTGAAATATGTTCACTGCGGTTAGTTACTGCCATTTTCTGTAGTGGCCTTCAAATCATTTCTTCTACCTCCACTGGTTGATTTGTCGATCACTTCTGAGAACACCTGCTGTCACGCCCACCTCTCACTTGTTACATTCTGTTGTCCTGACTTTTCAGAACGTAATGCTGATTTCCTCAGTTCTTGTCTTTGCACTGCAAGACTGATTTTTCGTGTGGTTTGGAATCAGCGCGCAGCTCATTATGGAGCATATACTTTGGAAGTAGATCATTCTCCATTCTGCTGACACAACTCAGTTATCGTGAGCATCCCTGGCCAAACAAAGTGGTCACACTGGGAATACCGACTTTCCCAGAATATCCCTCTTTGAGACTCAGTTTTACTAACTAACGCAAAGATGGGAATGGTTTGAGGTGCTTTTTTGGCATGTGCATGCTGCTTTGGCTTCAAAGTCGCACAAAGTGTGTTAACCACACTAGTTTGTTGTAACAACATCTTCGTCTTAAAATAGTTTTCTTTATTGACGAGCAAATCGTTTTTAATGCTGATTTGCCCGTGTACCGATTGAGTTTAGTATGGGTTATATCTAATAATTACCCCCTCCAAGATATTTTTGAATAATCTCGGGACGAGCCAACTTGATACATGAATTCATTTGTAAAGCACAAGCAGTGTATAAAGTTGAGAACGGTCAACATATATTATGTTGAAAGAGTTTGGGTACTAGAACCTCTTTGATACCTCAGAAACCTATTACTTTTGAATAGCAAGGTTGGGCCTCTGAGGCTACTGAGTCCCTACTAATTTTATATTTATTAGCTGGAAGTCAAGTCCAGAAGTACGTAATCCACTCTTTTGGTTCTCTAGAGACTATACACTGTTCGATTAATAACAACAGCAAGTTATTGTCGTAGTAAATTTTCTGTTTTCGATTTGCCTTCTTGCCGGCGGAATATTAGTTAAGTTTAGATGTTAAAAACATGCTGTCACAAACTGTTCCTTCTTTTGCATCTTTAGTCATATTGCTGCCTTCGTTGAAGTGGTGAAAGAAAATTCGCAGTTGAAAAGACAACTCTCTCTTCTACAGTAAGTCAAGTGAACTATACCTGGACTATTTAATACTTCACATCTGATGTACGGGAACAAAATTATATAACTGAGAACCCAATCGATGACGGGTTCATGGAAAGAACTACGATCTTTAGCAAGTACATATTTATTCATAATTTAGGCAGAGGCATACAAGTCTTGTTTTTCGTAATAAATTTATTTTGGTATAAATAGGCTTGTAAGTTTTCTTCCAGAAAGTGTAAAGGTCACGGTGCTTATATGCGTAATGCAACGTGTTTTAACTGTTTAGCCGTTGGCCCATTGGTTGTCTTTCACCACGTAGTAGTAGGTTCCACTAAAACAATATCTGTCTAGGCAAACTCACCTTGAAGATTTTTTTAATCAGATAAATAAAAATGCTATGATGTCACTCTAAGATACGAAATCAAAATACACCTTTCTAAAAATATGGTTTTTCTAAGGGAGGTCAACCGGGAGTTGTGTGATGCGAACGATGGTCTGTGTGCTGTGTTGGAACGGAGTGCCGAAGGAGTTGACAAAGCTTCCACCCTTCGGGAGGCAACCACCGCCTGCTCCTTGTTGTTTACCAATTTCCGACAGCTTTTGGCAGATTTTCAAACTCCTCTAGATTCATCGAGCGAGTTCAATGAGCGTACGTCACATCCTCTGGGAAGACCCACGTCACCAGATTCCAACATTCCCGTTAGACACGCGTTCGTGCAAAGGCCAATCCCAAGCAGGCGCAAACTGAAAGGCTTCGTCTTCTCAGCTCCGCTAGACGCAAAACAACTGAGTTTATCTCCTGATACTTTTGGAGAATCTCCGACAGAAGGTGAGAACCAATTGGTGTTCGGTTAAACTGTAATTGTAGAACGAATTTAAACGTTATCGTGAGGGTGATGTACTCACCAACTTCAGTTCTCTTGGCCGTTTAAAACAAAGGAGTCATTTTTAATTAATTATCGTATAAATTAGGCTAGTGCGGACCACACCATTGTCAGTTATATTATGGGTGAAACCTACATCTACTTGGATATAAAATAATTTTGATATTTCCGTATTTTCTTCATAGAATCAAATGAGGCATATCACGATTTACTTTTATTGCATACGGTCACCAATACTGCACCTTATACCCACAAAATTTCTCCCATATACGAATTTCATGTTACTGTTTCTATGGCAATACCACTTCACGGAGCTACTCAGTACTTGGTGGACAAATCGTACTCGATTATAGACTAGCATAGGAGAAAAAGACTGACTACAAGTCTGTCAGCTGTAAGCTTTGTAAACAGACAAAGAAAACTAGAGTATTCATCAACTGTGATTCAACCGTTAGTACGCTGCCTCACTGCCTTGTGTGGACTAAAAGTGAACCCAAAGTGGAAGCCCTAAAGAGATCCATTTCTCTACCTGACAGCCTTCCGAAACCAACTTAGTTTGACCGATGTCATAGCCACTGTTCTACTCTACTACAAATCGCACCAACAAGAATAAAACAGGAGTCTAAAACCTGTGATCTCCAGAAGCTGCGAACAAATAGCTTAGAATCAGTTTTCAATAAGCCGTAGCCCGTTGTCTTCACAGACACACCTGGTCACTGTCAACATAAGCAATTTCATGGTTGAATACCTGGCTCTTGCGCCTCTCTCTATCGCGGGCTAAACTTGATCAATCGTCTTCGGCTGGCCCGAAAACGAGCAATCATCTAACAGAGCTTCATAAATGTTTGGGGAAGGTTGTTCTATCAGTTGGTTTTAGTGACCACCAGCAAAATGGTTGACAGCTGCTACGACCCACAACCTGTGAGTAAGCGTCAGATTGTAGTCTACACACACCCGCTAGGCTGCAGAGTTGAAGTGACCGAAGGTAAAGAAAAATATGTGAATTGCTTTCCCCCTGCGTGTGTTGTGCTGATGAGACACAACAAAGTTGAAGCATCAGTCCACCATGTAACTTATGATTGTTAAAACCAACTGTTTGCCCTCTTGATAACGTCTTCAAGGACTGAATGGTTTGTGCATTGTTGAATGACCTTCCACAGGGCCTAAGTGCGAAATACATGGACTTTCTTATCGACTAACCTGACAAGAACAATTGACCTTTTTACTAACTGGGTACGTTAGACAGAAAGTCAACCATATACCCTGAATACCTGCATACAATTTCTTTGGTTCTAAGGTCTGCCGTGCACATTAGCTTGGGTGAGCCCATTAGTTCCATTTGCAAAAGTAATACTAAAGCTACAATCCCGTGAAAGAAAAGTACAATAAATAGATGCCATTTTTCGATATCCAGGATTCATTGCTGCCGTTGTAGACAACAACCATCCTCAAAACACAGCTGTATGGCTTTACAATCATATGGGGATCTGTATGAGGATCAAGATATAAGGAAACATTCTTGATATGTTTAGAGTAAAGACCATAAGGCAGTTGAGTATTGGTATGGACATCCTACCAGTAGTTACCGAAATTGGAATTACTGACCTGCTCCTTTCATAAACATATAAGTGAGATCCAATTGAGTTCTGGTGTTTAGATAGCAAAAGAAACGGACTTACCAATGAAAATGATGTTGGTCATTCAACGACTGGTTTGTTTATAGTCATTGCAATCGGATTAATCACAAAATTCGATCGCAATATCAGATTTTACATTCAATAAAATCAACATTTCTGTCGTCGCCAAACGTTTTCACATCAAACTGATGTTCGTTAATTTGAGGCCCCATTGTTTGCGTCTAACAGATTGCCAGTTCAGTAGCTCGTTTTCATACGAGGTCAAATGCAGTTTACATAATTTTCTAGCCTGGCTGTCAGACGTGTTCCTAAATGTAAGCATATTATTTTGGCTTATCGGCGGATGCAACGGACCAAGACCAGACGAACAATTCACTCGGCTGAAGTCAGCCGATCACCTTCAGTAAATTCGAATTATATATCTCTAGGTTGTTTATGTTCACAAAACCGGTCATTATTGACCGATTAGAGAGCAAAATCGGGTTCCTAATAACAGCATAAACGATCTACAGGTTGTCCCATCTTAACTTTCTAGTTTCTGTTGATGGTCGTCGTTTTTCATCCAATGGCTACTGCAGTTTAACATGGGCACACATTTGTCAACAGTCTCGTTCATGTGATCAGCCTACATGATCATGGACCGTGTTATCGATTGAGCATTACACCAACCAATTAGGACGAATTGTACAAGATTGTGCAGTCTTCGGTTGTGGGTTAACCAAAATCAAAACTGGAGTGAAAATGAAAATATTGTATTCATTGACTCAGAACGACCCGAAAAAATGATGCATGAACAACCGTAACGTTTGACTTGTTGATGGGTAGTGTTGTGTAATCAAAAACGTTTATTTTATTTCGAAAATTCCCTCTGAGTCATAGAACACGATGCGTAGCAAACATGTTTTCTATAAAATCTAATCAGGCTGTTACAGTTATAAAGGAGAATAAAACTAAAAACGTTTACATACGAAGCTTGGTTTTGACCAAAATTCAAACCATCTCAATTTTGTGATTGCGGACACTGACTGGATGTTGACTGCCTACATATCGATCGGGTGAGTCGGCTAACGGCCAAGGCAGCTGAGGCGATTGAACAAAGTTTTTTATCCACACAAGGTTGGATTGCGTAATCGAACGGTAATGGTCTCGGCAGTGGCTCACATTTTCTGGCGAACGAGTTTTGACCGGTTCGGTGGAACCCTGTAGATAACGGTGAACGATCGATCTATGTTGACCTGACCATAGCTGTCAGTCAGGTCACCTACAATGACACTAGTGATTAGGTTTATTTCACCTGTCCCGATCCATGTTGCATGATGTTTTCTGATTCTTCTAGACAAGTGCCGAATTGTACGACTCACATAGTTTGCTGAACAGTTGCAAACGAACAAGTAAATCACCGTAGATGGGTTGTGGACCGGTCCTTTATCCCTCAGATCTAAAATACTCGGTGATGAACTGATGAACCGTAGGTCATCTGACTGACAGCTATGGTCAGGTCAACATAGATCGATCGTTCACCGTTATCTACAGGGTTCCACCGAACCGGTCAAAACTCGTTCGCCAGAAAATGTGAGCCACTGCCGAGACCATTACCGTTCGATTACGCAATCCAACCTTGTGTGGATAAAAAACTTTGTTCAATCGCCTCAGCTGCCTTGGCCGTTAGCCGACTCACCCGATCGATATGTAGGCAGTCAACATCCAGTCAGTGTCCGCAATCACAAAATTGAGATGGTGTGGATTTTGGCGAAAACCAAGTTTCGTATGTAAACGTTGTTCGTTTTATTCTCCTTTATAACTGTAACAGCCTGATTAGATTTTAACGTTTTTTGTCGTGT
>JTDE01000207.1:50626-64080 GCA_014338405.1 Paragonimus skrjabini miyazakii | reverse complement strand
ATTGTGGGTGATGTTTAACTTGAAATTAACCAAATCCCCGACTACTCATCAGTAAACTGTGTGATTATCTGGAAATTGGCCCCGGTCAATCAATGTCCCTGGAAAAGCCTGACAAGGACCAAACAGGGTAAATGAAGAGCACAACAGGTGAAACATTTCAATGAGCTAGACGTTTAGAAAGCATGGCTACTCACGGCGACTGCAGCTTGTGGATTTCTCACCGTCAGTTTTATTTTGATGAAAATTCGTTTTAGATCGAGTTTAACAATACTGCCTTGATTTAAATGTAATCAAACGTTATTTACATAATTTAAAGTGCTACCGCACTTTCTGGCCAACACATTCCAAAGCGAAAATTTTTCAAACAAAACCCACTAAATTAACCAATGCAAACTTAACTGCTGTCCACATTAGCTCAACACAAGTAGAGTGATGCAGCCCATCAAACTCAACGCTGAGTATGAATTTATGCTGATTGTCATATTTGTGAAGAAGAGTTGTTTATAAAAGTATATCGGGGAACTTTTGAATCCACATACCATAAGGCTTCTTGGTTTACACAGTTCTGTGATTTTATTGCCCATATAACTTGAAACCAGATCTCTTCAACTGCCAAATCGTAAATGGCCCACAGTGTGCCTTTGATTTTACAGCCGTATGAGCTCTGGTCACAAATAATAGCCGATATTTTCTCTTATCTGTGAGAGTGGGAAGTTTGTCCACACACTGTATGTCCCTGTTTGCCCATTTTCCTGCTGGTCTGTATGTTTACACAACATGTAAGAGACCTTCAAGTATGCGTTACGTGGATCGAGAACCAAATGAAGTAACCAGTCCATAAAGTATGTAAAAACGATTTAGTGTGAGTAACATCGAGAATATGAAGAAAATGACTGGCTTTCAAACATGTGAACATCATATACGAACTTACACTGAACTGGTACTCTGGTGAACGTAAACATTGGCAGTTTTTCAGAGAAGTGATGGAATGGTGATTGGCGACTGAATAGTGCGAATGATTCTCGTCCATATCCACCTAGTTGGTTTTTAAACGTATCAACTTAGTCAACTGTGACAACCGACCTGAGCGACGCTTTCACTATGTGCAGGTTCAGACTGCAAAAATGCCCTACCTATCAGGTAGCCTACATCTTTTACGGTTTGGTTTTTAAGCATGATTTCTTACAGTTGATCGTGGCTTAGTAAGAAGAGATCCGTTACTGGGTATCCGTGAATATGGATGACCTTGTGGATGTGGATTTAGCCCCATCTCAAATGTCGTTGGTGCTTCAACAGTCGGTCTGTAGTTCCATGTTGTCAGACTTAGAGTTCGTACAATACCAGGCTGTACAATTTACGTACAGACTAACCTAGATCGTTGGCATATTTGCTAGAGTCCTTCTACAGTTGGTTTAGAATTGACGATCTAAAAGTGAGTGACACAAGCTATTGTGAGTCAAAAACTTTGATAGCATAACGGCTGCATAACTGGTGAATCGAATGGGAGTGTCATGTGTTCCACGCTAGAACAAAAGGAAACACACGATTGCAACAGCGAATATGCGTCAGCACAAATTTAGGAGGTATGTTTACAGTAGTGATTGTACTATCTTTCCCCAGCAGCTGTTCCTTCAGCTGTTCCCATAATTACTTCAATAAGTACGTCTGTCTGCTTACTCACGCGCAGCGCAGTCCATCCTACCATCTTTTCTGCATTTTTCCATAAAGATTTGTTGCAGCTGCAGCAAACCTCCTCGAATTTGTGCCCTTCTGTCAATGACTCGCTTGTCGGTACTGCTCGTGTTGAAACATCTAGTATATACTGTTTTCAGATAAACAAATCCTGTTACCTTCGAACCCCGATTTTGTGTACACGACGCACATTTTTATCGGTTACCCCTCAGGACCTGAGACATAATACTCCACTGTAGCATAATGTCCCATCGACTTCGCAGAAAAAACTACGTAGATGCTAATCCTCCGGTTTTCATGCTTGACATTCGAAAACAATACATCGAACAGGCAATCTTATAGTTGACCGTTCTGTGATGGACTCCTGTAGAGGTGTAAGGTTTTCTTTGGCCAGCCACTATATTACCACTAACTCACGCATCCACATGTTGATTATTGGCAAAACAATCTCGCGATAAACTGACAGTACTAGCACTGGTCAGCCTCTTAACTCGAATAGCGAATTCATTGTTGTATCCGGTGGGAAAGAGCGGTGGGTTGGCAGAAGCGATGATGACATTTCAACCCGGCTCTTTTCTCAACACCTGACTACTCCCTGATTGTGCGACTGTTTCTATGTGTCAGTCAGTGTGACTGAGAGTGGTAAGTTGTAGTATGAGCTTATTTAAGATTATAACATTGCAACCATTTTCGGAACTTGTCATTTCTTTTAAGCAGTAGTGTTGTTCGATCGACATGCTTTGTAGAATTTGGTGATACACAGTGGTCGGAACGGCACTAAGCAATCTCAGGTTAGTGGAAATGCAATACCCATCTTATAAATGACCAACAATGTTTAAGGTATGCTATTAGACAACAAACGTGTTACGTTTTATTCGGTCTTTCTGTTGTCGCCTTCCATGATCTTGATTTGAACGATCCGGTTGTCTAAGTCCAACACGGTTTTAAACAGCTCTTTCTAATCACCGTCCTACACAAGCAAATTCATTGTAGCAGCTGACCACTGCTTTTGATTAATGCGCGTCGATCGACCACAGCCCCATTCGCATAGTCCTGTGCGTGCTCCGATTGGCTGAATTTTCTCCTGTCAGAAAACCTCTCCAGCTCAGTCTCATTGCACCCGTCTCTACCAAAGACTCAATAATCACTTCCTAAATAACTGCATTTTTCTTTATTATGTTTGTAGCCATCTGCGATCGTGTTCACGTCAAATATCGTTGACCCAAATGACTTTCATTTGGAACTCAACCATGTGGCGGGTTCAGGAGGTTAAACAAAGAATGCGGTTCTACTTCCTAAGTACACGAAGAATTGCCAATCCATAGCACGCAGCCTGACCAGCAAACCTTCTCCTGGGGTCCATCGTCGATTTAATTTACCTCAAGGGTTTATGGTCGAATGTTCGACCTCACAAATAGGGTTTCCATTGCTTTAACACACACGGTCATCAGATGTTACTCTTCTATCACTGAATACCTGCGTTTGGTCAACAGTAAAAACTGACTGCCATATTTTACCACAACTTTTTCTTGTTTCTCTAATGCTCTGTTTATCACATCACTTCCGTACAGCTCTGTCCGGCATCAACTGGCGCTTAGAGTGAACGAAAACTGTTTGTTTCCGGCAGTTTCCCCACTAAGAGTTTCCTCGCACTAATTTTGCTGTTTGGGCGGAAGCTAGTAGCTCTTGTGGTGAACACTTTCAAAGATTCCTTTTTGTGCAGTTGAAGTGTTTTTTGATCAGTGGCGGACAATATTGTATGGGTCGGTATGTAGGCGAACCGTCGTGCCTGAATTCGGAAGTACAGTGTATTCAGGAACAGTGTCGTAAAAAATTCGTTGAAAGCCGAAAGTACAACAGATAGTAGTACTACAGGAATAAAGAGATATAATTTCAAAATGTCTTCACATTGTGAGTCGTGGAAACGGGAACAATGGAATTTCCTGCGCACCACGTCGAAGAAAATTAGTGTATCGTTACAGGGTGTCATGGTTTGTTAGTGATTAGACTCAAATCACAGTAAAACCATGACCGTTTCATTTAACACCCCTCGCAAATGCTCTAAGGACTATGATCTTGTTGGAAAAAGCAAACAGCTTGCGGTATTTTCTTCAACATTTTCGGGACATTATCGTCTTGGCTCCCTTGATCCGTTCTTATCAACTGGCCTTAAAATTATAGTTCGTATCAACCGCATATCGTAATCCAGCGATATTTGAATTTAAAATGTACTTTTATTGCAGCGAATTTGAGAAAGGTTGTTTTTGTCAGACATCTTTGCAAACTGCCCAGGTTCATTTACGGTTTTTCCAAAAGGATGGGAATATGACCGATGGTATAGACCAAAGTTGCTTCAGGTTAGATGGTTATGGTTGATGTCTAGCAGACAGCCGAGTAACCTACAACTGCCAGTATCAAGCAACAAATGAACGAACACTCATGTTGATAAACTAGTCTTTTTACTTTGATTTCTTTTCAAATTAATTACCCTAGGTCAGCAAGACTGAAGGTGACGTGCAAAATACCTCAGAAGATGTACTAGTTGGTCTGAGATCGAACATGGTCATCCATGATCAAAGCTGTGAATTTCATGTGGGTACGCCAAACACCGTCCAGTCCGGCATGGAGCCTTCGCATGACCTGCTCGAGCAGATAATGCCCCAACGAAATTTTCACCGATCCACCCCCACCCTGGCCATGCCAATCGAAGATAAATTACGTATATTTCGAGTCATGCTTGCTGGGGATTCTGCAGTGGGAAAGACCAGCCTACTCATCAGACTGTGTGATAACAAATTCACTGGTACATCCGTTTCCACCATAGGTATGTGCTTGGTATCTATGACGTATAGATTAGGGTTATGCACTTATCTGTTTATTTGGAAGACACCCACATTAGTTTTTCTCTTATTTACATTGCCTTGGAAACTGTTATTTGTGCAGTTATATCTATGCAACTTGTTATATAACATTTATGTTGCAGTACGACTGATTCCACACTCAAAAAGAAAATCATAAACATCGCACTTACAATACAGTTTTGCGTGATCAAGTCATGAATACTAATTGAACGATCAGGTTTTGATCATAACCGCTTCGCTATATTGGGTTCCCTTCAAGTGTATCGGTCTAAACTTTGACACTGTGTAAGAGGATGACAGTTTATGTTAACTGCTCCTGTGTATACAGCTTGAGTTTCAGTAAACAGGTGGCAGCAAACTCATCCGTACACAAAAGACAGAGTCACGTTCTTGTACGCAACATGCAATAAAGTATTTCAAAGAGGACTACTTGGTACTCTAAAGTAACTAGCAGTGCTAACGTTGAAGTAATGTACGCCAAATGGTGTTCACTGCCTCCCTTAATTTTTTTTACGAAGTAATTTTAACAACAACAGCTGGTCGAAGTAATAAGCGCCAGTAGCACTTTCAATCAATCTAAAAGTTTGTCACTAATCCTAAATTAGTTTAGTGCGCCGTATTAATCAAAATCAGAAATCTTCTTGACAGTCTGTTGGTAACCAACCTCTTAGCATATTTATCACGGATCTGGCATTCTGGTTGAAACTTACACCGCCAACCGCTAAAAACCGATTCGTTTCACACCACATATGAGTCTTCAAAAGTAAGACCTCATGAAACTGGTTCTTCGGGTCTAGGCTTCTCCCCTCGATGGTGTTCACTCAATATGTTACGGAATTCACGAAGACTTTCAGTTGATTACTAACGAGGTCTACTAAAAAGAGTAATTTTCATAAGGTCTGGACTTAATTGGTTGTCACCCACACGTCTATCGAGCCCATTCTGCGTTAGCGTTCAAAAAGCCATCAAGGATTTCAAAACGGACTTTCCAGCGTTAATAATTCCAACCTTGCTTGGAAACAGTGAACAAGTGTGAAAGGTAATGAGGGACCGACTGGTGTCATTCTTCTCGAGAGTATTCGACCTAAATGATCATTCAGTCCTTTGAGATAAGCTCTGTATGTACAGAACTATCAAACACACACGTGGATGAATGGACGGACACCACCGCCTTACTCTAAAGAGCAACAGCACATTCTCTGAAAAGTACTTTTTTCGTGGCGAGGTTTTACAGTTTTGCCCTGGAACCATTCGTATGAATCTAATCTGTACCAGAATTCCTTCAGTTTGTTTGATTCTTACCGTTGCTGTACGCTGACTTTGCAGAGTACAAAAACAACACAGCAATTTGTTCGTTTAACGCCACCGGTGTAATGTAAGACACCTTCACCATAAGTTCATCGTCGAGCCTTACCAAAAATGTTAACTACGCTTTCCACGATACTTAACTCATTTTTGGTGTCGATATCTCAAGTTAAACATTCAAGCTTGCCAATATTGAGAGATGTTCGTCAGACCGAGGTGGTTTAAAAGAAAGACTACAAAACGGATTAATTCATGTAAACCGTCAACTTGTGTGGACTGAGTCTGAACTAAATCACTTTTCCGTTTTACAGATGATATCGAGAGGTAGCTTAATCTTTGTGTATCAGATCGGTCACAAACTCCGTCAGTAACCGTAGAGTGCACTTATATTTGACTTAAACTACCACCTCAATGGTAGCTAGTTGAAGCCACATCGACAAACAGGTTACTTGGCCTGTCTGAGTATGCTCGAATGGGAACATCTTACCTGGATCTGTCGTAGCAGAGTCATTAGTTGACAGATTTCAGCGCACATATGACAGAGATATTCGGGAGATTAGGCCGGTCATTCACGTTACTTGACTACGAAACTTTTTGGCCGTAGTTTCTTACGTCTCTTAATTGTTCAGGAGAAGTCTGTTGAGTGTGAATGTCGTATTATGTGAATACCGTTCGACTTTGGCCTGTTAGGCACTGTACTTTGATTCAGTTCTCGGAAACGGTTTTTCGATCGAAACTGCTGAGGTTTTCTACTTACCCAACCTGCCAAATTGTACATTGGTAACTTGACACTGTAATACAATCTTGCTTCAACTAGTTGGGATCGCTAGTATACCCCTCCGCGTTGTTCAATGTCTTGGTGGAAGACTGTATAGTTATTTTGTTCCGCTACTCACCTATGCGCCTTTACATTAATGAATGAGAAGAACTCATTAATTGAATACTAACTTCGCGTTAATTTTGACCAATAAATACACACTACTTATGCTACCAAATTTTATAGAAACCTCAATATCGTCTGACATTTTGAGGAAGACTGAGTTTCTGCACAGTTCCAGTTAATGCTCTTAACATCAGCACTGATCTACAAACTTCATCGAATCTAAGACAAACCGTACAAATGACTCATAATTGAGTTATTACCTACAACTCTCAGCATCTGCCTTTCCTATAGTAGGATGTGTGGTCAAAGTTCATGTGCTATGCATATGTGATGAGTGGTAACAACCACGAAATCGGTCGTGTGCTTCCGACGAGGTTCAACCTTATTCTGCTATCTAGATCAACTACCGGCATGTCCACTGTAACCAGCCTGTTGATGAAGCACTGAAAACAAACCTGTTTGCTACGCGCTTCTCCTTATGACTAAACCGAGTATATTCACGATCTCGGCATTCTGTTCACTTGGAACGCTACTCTCAAAGCGAGATGAAGAAATTAGCCGGAAAAAAATTTCTAAACGACAGAACAGATCGGATTGTTGCCAACACATTAGTCACACATCCCACAAAGTATTGTATGACAAAATAGCTGGAAATACATTAGATTCAGTTCAACTAATTCAATAGACAAAGTGTTGGATCCGCTCCAAACACAACAATAACTGTTGTTTAGACACGATTGATAATGGAATTTCAAATATATGCATGAATGCAGCATTGGTCACTCAATCATGTTTCATCCTTAAGTTACAAGAATCTATTTCGGTTCTTTTTTACTGGCTCAGTGATAAATTCGCAATCGGCTAAAGTGATCATGGCAACCTTGTCATCTTCAAGGACGAATAGGTTAATCCGGATGGTCTCAATACCCGGGCATTCTACTGGCATGACCTATAAAAAAACGGAAAGAGTTCATCACCCTAACATGTAGTACTAAGTCTTTCATAGTCTAAGGTTTGCTTTACTCTGTAGTAGCAATCAAATTAGTAATGCTGGATGAAAACAGGATGCCAGCTTTTTCCACAACATATTCAAAACAAACTTTTTCATGCTTACTGATAGATGCACGATAGAAACTTCATCTAACAGCACGATGATTATATCTCATCCCTCTAAATTGTTTTCTTTGATATCAAATTATCCAATGCTTAGGTTGGCTTCCGCGTTGTTTTGAATTAAAACTCATCAAAAACGTATTGGTCTTAATCACGAAGACAAAGTTTTCATACATTAGAGAACTAGAATGTGTTTGTTTGAAAGAAAGTCACAGACCGAATGACAGAGCTTTAAAATCTCTCTTGAATAGCATGCGTTAGAAATGTATTTCATGTTTAAAAGTGAATGAACAACACATGCTTTTTTGAACATTTTACTCGAAATGTCGTGTCCTAGTGACTGTACACTCACCTCTTTCTCGTTAGTGTTAATGCAAGTGTACACGTAGTTTTAAAAACAACTTTATCAAACAGGCTGTTTGGTGGTTCTATGTATTTCCGAAATAATCAGCATTTTGAGGTGAATGATAGTCAAGATTTTACAAACTGAGAATGACCTCATCATCATTTTGACCACGGTTGCACTAATCGTGAACCGTAACTTCGAAACAAAACTCTAGTACCGTGTTTGTGATTAAAGTCCATCCACTGTGGAGGATTCTAGTGACTGTCGAAAGCATTTTAATAATCATAGTGTTCATATCTGAACTGGAAAACCACACTGTTCACTAACATAATTCTTTACTTCTCTCATCTAGGCATTGATATGAAGATGCGATCGATAACTGTGGATGGGCGGTCCACTATGCTTCAACTTTGGGACACAGCCGGACAGGAAAGGTAAAGAATGTTCGGTGTTATGGTCAATACATTGTCAACGTGTTTTATTGTCCGAAGTGCATTGGCTGTTAATTACTGTCATTAGCCATTTGTATAGATGCGAAAGTGCGGTGTGGCTTCTGGCGGGCGTCATATCCGACTGGGAACAACCAGCATTTTTCCTAACAGATTAATTACGGTTAAAAGCTTGTTAGTTGGTCTATAGTCATTTCTGTGACTTATCATAGCGACGTGAGAAGATAGTAAGTAAACGTGAAACTACATCACCGGCAGGTGAATTGTATGGCATGAAGCAGGTACAAATCTCATGGTATTGTAACGAAGTCATTTAATTCGAAGCTGCTTACATGATCTGTGGAATAGTAAAGACGGCTAGTTTTCACATGGAAAATTATCACTTTGAGTGAAAAAGATTGATAATTAATCCATCATTCATACGGAGAATAATTCACTGGGTAAGCTCAAATGTGGCTTCTTTTCTACTTTGGCTTATGTGACAGTATAGTATGCATCTGTCAGGTTTCTCACGTTTTGCACTATTCGAACGTCACAGATGTAAAATTTATTCAAAGTTCGCCAGTCCCAAACCCTCCGTACTGACTGTCAAAGCACTGTGGATCTAAAATGTTTCATACTTACTAATATGCATGCAAGCTTTGATAACGTGCCTGTTTAGTATGAACGTAACTGGGGTTGTCAAATGTCACATTCTGGCTTGAGGTGAATCCATAGGTGTGACTGGACTTAGACAGTTTACAACACTGACTAGCGGGCCAAAATCAACAAACATTAACGTTAAACAGTGTGCACATATTCTCTGAAGAGAACTGTTGCTTACTTCGCCCCTCTGGTCAACTCTAACATAAACGTATATTTGCTCAAATTGTTTGTCAACCACAATGAAATATTTCACTGAAAGAGCATAAATATACAGTTGTAGAGGAAAATCATACAGTTCCATAGAACAACACGTGCGTTTATCGCTAACTACAGCACCACCGCGTAACTTATGCGACAATATTATTGCTATATTCACTGTTTTTGCACGTAATTCATTCGTTTTCAAAACTCTCTGCACAAAATTCTCACAGCTTTCTTCTAACAGGATTTATTAGTAAAAAGTGTAGTGATCGACCAAGTTAATGATAGATTATGGATCCAAGTTGCTAGGACAATAAAATCGATTCAAGACTTGCAAAAGCATCACAATTGTACTAGAAAATATATAAAGACTCCTGCGGCAGAGGGCATTAAGTCAAAAGTACACGTTACATTTGACTGTGCAATGTAAACCAGCTGCAATGTTTCACAATTTTTTATTAATTGCGTCATATTTCTCCAACGTCTAAACCATTTCGCCTTCATCCCTCAGACTTGGATTTATACAAGTGTATTGGAGTTAACTTGAACATACGGAATGCCCAGTTAGCAGCTTGGAAACACACGGGAAATTACCTAAAGTTGTTAGCACTAAACTTTGTTCAAACTCGGGATCCAAGTTGCTAATTGCACCCATCTTAGACAAGGAAGTAATCCGCAGGCATATTATTCTGCATAAATCATAGTAGCAACGCAGAAGAAAATCACAAAGAAGTACAATAAATTGAAAGTGATATATCCAGCTCACTAAGAACATCTGTCCAAACGCGCGATGGAACTGTGCTCTGTTATTTCCAAAGTATTCTATAAAAATTTCTAAATGGCGAAAATGTTTACGTCATTGGGAAGAGCACATTTTCCTGTCTCTGCTAGTCTGAGAAATTTGAGACAAACAGTTCCTTTGCGGAATTTAGACAATGAAATTAAGGATGCGAATCACATGACATCAGCCGACATGGCATTTCGTTCATTCAGAACTCACAAACACAAGTAACGCAATTATAAAGAACACAAGCAAACCGAAACCAATTTACCTCTGGCGGGGTTTATGCAAATAAAACGAGAGATACTTTGTAACTAAACTATTTGTATGAAATGCACTTATGATTCGAAAACTTGTTCGATTAATCAGAATACCTGCATCTTATTGCAGAGGAGAATCTAAAATAGTTCAACGTTAATCTAGTAGTCCCTGGCACATGAAGGTCGAAACTATTGCTTTAGGCGGAAAGACTAGCTGAGTCATGTACATTGAAACGGCTGAGGTTAAACTCGGGTATCCTTATTTCACAGCCTGATAAAGGGTTTGGAGTGATAAACATGAACTTTAGACCATATTCAGCGATGTCCAAAGATTTGCAACAGACAGAAAATAATTTAGAAACATTTTGAAAATCAAGAGAACTATCATAGAAAAACTGTTTGAACCGCATCAGGAAGAAATACTGTCTGAAAAACAAGACAATAAACTCAAGCCTTCTGATAGTTGCACAACATACATCGAATAACCGAGACTCATATTAACAGTGTTCCAGTATGTCTTATCTTGTCCACCGTCAAGTGTTTGGTTCATGAGCTTGTTGGAATTTGTAAGAAGATCGCACAGTGAGTTCAGTCTTAAAAACAAAATGAACACTTGAGTTAACTGCCTGTTTCTGTTCGACATGTAAGCTTTGTCGTAAAAACGACCCACCAGACGATGTTACTGAGTGGATTTGTGACTATATTGTATTGCATCGCATACAGCTATCTAATGGACTTAAGGAAGTTTTAAACCCTTGCGTGCACAAAAGTTGAGTTTGCTATTGAGGAATGTATTTACAGCGAAATTAACGCATTTGTAATGGGTATCCTAATGAGAACTCAGCTAGGTTTTCTATGGCGAATATAAAAGAAGAAATGAAAGGCCATGTTGAAAATTTCATATTGCATACACAATACATGAGGGCCATCTCAGTCATAGTCAGGTGCATAATCTTAGCAAACTGGTCATTTGGGAGTATGATATTAATACATTAAACAACAGCAAGCACATAGTTGATAAAAAATCAGATTAATCCGAGTCTCAAAACCTTCGGATGAACCAGAGAAATGATAGCTTGCTTCCTAGATTGATCTACGAAATAGCAACATCGGTTGATCATTATGCTCACTTCAATCGTTTTTGTTCCGTACAAATCGAAAAAGCATTATGCAAACTCCGTACGATCTGTACCACTAATGTATTGCAATGTAAATTTACAGCCGCCATAGACTGCACACATCAACAAAAGGCACCAGTTACCGTACTGCTGGAAGAATGAATTATCGTTCAACTTTTACTAACTCCGAAAACCTATTTCGACACCTAATTGTGCGTACTACAGCGTACAACAATACTTGTAGGGTCTGTTAATAATATGAACCTGCCACGTCTCATGTTATTTACTAATATACGTGTAGTTACGGTGAGTGCTGCATTGAAAGGACGAAGCATCACCGTGGCAATCGGATTTGAGAAAATGCATCCCAACTACGTGAGGTACATGCAGTTAGAGACTTTCAGCAAAGACCTGTCCGTACAAGGGCATAATCAAAATTCATTCATTTCCAGACTTTTGACTAAATGTGAACATAGAGCAAATTTTCTCAACGTTACCATTGCGTCAGTTAAGAACATTGGTGAAAGCTTCTTTTAGTTCCTTGAGATGTTAATATCTAGACACATCTGAAAACATCACTGTCCTCACAAACAGTTCGTACTGAAAAGTCCGCTGACCTGGCTAGTAGGCAAACAGCCGAACCTGGCACGTTGCAAGTAACCGTGGTAGCTTAGTGTTTATTTTTATCAATTCAGCGCTTTGCTTCTTAATTCTGTCTGTCTCTTTTTCAGTCTACACGCACGTTCAGAGTGTATGAAATGTTGTGCTGGTTAACATCATACGATTTGTGTCTTTTGATTTCATTGTTGTATTTTCTTCACCAGTTGACCGCACAGACATGTCACTTCCGACAGTTTATTCTAATAGAACGCCCATAATCGTTGGTGCCCTTGGTCTAGCCACACAGGTGGAAGGGTGTACCATAAGTCCGTGACACAAACACCGCAAATCGATGTCACTCATGGTGTCGTCTGTTCCAGTAAGCGCGCCGGACCAAGTCAGGGGACGGTTTTCTCTGTTTGTGTGGTAGCTAAAAGTCGATATGGCCAATATTTTTTAGAGTAGAAATTGTGTTGTTTAATTGTCCCCGTCGTTGTTCAGTCAGGGATAAATTCGATCAGACAATCGCTATTTCGGAGAATGTCAAAAGGTTCCCTCCCATACACATGACACAAAACTGACATCGAAAATCTAGGCTGGACCGGCATATAGTTAAACTATCGTTTCATGAGATGGAAAATCAGTCGCCAAAGTAGTGGTTTGGATTAAGTTAATGACCTCGACTCAACTGAGGACGTAAGGGGGCGGTGTTCCAGTGTTCCAGGTTTTGCTAATCCCTGCTCAAGGTCTGTATCAATGGAGGAAGAAACTTTCCGAGCGGATTCGTTCCAACTGAATACTGTCACATTGACTAATTCATCCACTTCGCCTAACAACAATAAACAACTTTTTACCCGAAATGCTCTGTTAAATAGCAACCTCAGGTTTTCAGCCTTCTTTCTGCGCTCTCATTCATAAGGCTGGGCTGTGATGAGCAGTTTCATAAACAGTACACAGTATATTCAACGTCTGTACATGTTGAGTGACATAATGACGAGTCGATCACATCAGTTGTTGTTTACATTTCTAATGTGAGCATTTTTCTGTTAACGGGGTCTTCAAGTTTGAATTATTGGAACGGTTTGCATCTCGTCCACCGTAGTATGAAATAACTTCATGGGATACTTGACTGTTATGTGATTACTGATGAGTAGTAGGAGATTTTGATTTCCATATAGATTGAACATCACCCACAATTGA